>JAQFYG010000663.1:0-26206 GCA_034694325.1 Entomobrya corticalis | reverse complement strand
ACAAGACAAATCCGAATAAAATCAACTGGACAAAAGAATGAATGAAATAACCGGATCTGTTGTAAATCCCGACTCTATATATTTTCGCCTTTTCTTTCTTACTGCATTTTTCCTCACTCTAACAGTTTACTTACTAAAAATACAAAATACATATTTAAATATTTCGATTTTCAGTTAGTACTTATTTTAATTAAATGAACAATTTTAAAAATTCGAAATTGAAAAAATGAACTTTTGAACAATCCCCAGTTGCGAAATAACCAATCTTCAAATAAAAGGAAGATGGACAGATGAAACAATGTAGAAAATGCCAACCTGTCAACGTCAGAAACAGAATGGAATAAAAAGACAAGAAAATCTGAATGCATCCACTTTTCTGACGATACTGGATTCACAACAACAACTGCGGACCAACCGCCTACTGTGACGAGATCTGAATCTGATAGAAAACTGGGATTTCTTTTGTCTGAAGAAAATAACAAATCCTATCTACATTTTATATAAAATACTTATATACCAAATCTCATTTCGCATCTCTGTAAATGTTTCTTGCGGCGCGTGGACCCAAATACCCAATCACACAATGCCATCTCTAGACTCTGGACTTTTTCTAAATCAAATCTACCTTCAAATCAGATTTGACTTTTCAAGATGTCTGGATTCTCTGGACAGAGTCTGGACTCACTTTGCTTCAAAAAGAAAACTGCAAAACATATACAGCAGCATAAGTCACATAGAATATTATGTAACATGAAATCCTCGAAGACATGGAAATTTCTGCAGAGTGCCTTTTCTCATTTCAATGACGATGGTGAAAGCAGAGTGAAAGTAATGGAATTACATTGGTCAAAAAGACAATATACTTGTACGACAACACAATATGTAAAATTTTTGGGTGGGTGTCAGGTGTCCTTCCTTTAATTCAGATGGGAAATTCCCGAAAAAGTGTTCAAGCTTGCAGAATGAAATGAATATTATGTCACCTGACACTTTTACGTCGCGCTATATGACCGTGTACCAAATTTTTATAGGTTCACTACCCTCCATCGCTCCAACGTCACCTTTTCTTCTCCCTTTTTTGTTTGCTCTCAAGTCACAAGTGCTCAACAATAAAATGGGACACACGTTTTACGAGAAAGAGACAATGAGAAGCGTGCTGCGTGTTATTTTTACTGCTACACTTTTATCACTTCATTGTCAACATAAAACTCGAGAGTGGGGTTCATCTTCATTGCATCTTCTATTTTATATCATTTTGTATAAGTTTTAATTGCCCTTCCCTGAAAAAAATCATTTTTATGCATCCCGATGAACACTTGCGACTTCAGCTTGAATTTATTTATCGCTCTATTTTACGACGATTTCACACCTTTTATTACTGTTTTTTTCAACAGCAGCTGCAACAACACATCTTCTTTTCATCATATCAAAACACTTCAATTACCAATAAAATTGGTTGTTTTCACCATTTCAACAAGAAGACCAGATTCAGTAACAAGTTCACTTCTACTATTTTCCTCTCAAAGTTTCATCGTCATTTAAGACGAAGATGATCCATCAACAAAAACGAAGCTAAAAAGAAATAAAGAAAACGAATCCATCTAATTTATTTCGTTCCGTCAACACAACAGACACCAAGATGTTCACGCTCATCATCAAGAAGCTACTTCCAATTTCTCCGACGTCATTCACCACCAATCCGTTCTCCATCAGTTTTTTTCAGCCAAATCCCTCGCGAATTTTCTCCACCTTTTCAGAGGAAAATAGTAGTATAAAAATAACAAGTAAATAAACATCGTTTTTTCAAGAAAAAATCTATTTCTTCTAAACAAGATGTTTTTCTTTCAAGAAGGCGAGAAAGCATGCTGTTTATACTCGAATGAAAGACATACGTTTACCCAGAAAAACATGAAAGAAAAGCTGTTGACGATGACGATGAAATTTTCTCAGAATGAACATATCATCATCAAAAAATATTATATAGCCAAAAACTGGAAGAAAGCCATCACTTGGGTCAGAAAATTGTGATCACACTACCCCAAATATATAAACCACCCAACACATCGCCAGTCTCTAAGTCTTAACCACATAATTTTCCTTCAAATTTCTCTGAACTAAAGCCACACAACCAATGACTTAAAAGGAAACCCACATGATCCAATATTATTCCTTATTTCCCAGTTTTCAACGAAAATTCTCCCCAAAACTTACAAGTGAAAGCCTATACTACGCGTAGGTGTACATATGTATCCAACCAATATGTTTTTATAAAAAACCAGGAAAGAAATACAAATGCTCACGTAAAAGGAACGCTGAACATAATAATCATCATCGGAGAACCAGAACCCTCGACGCGAAGGTGAAAAGTCTGAAAGTCTCAGACCGCCCAAAGCTCATCATTTATCCACACATTTTCTTCTTCTCATTCATTTCATTTCACATTCCACGAATCAAGAAATTTCATACTTGTTCATAGAGATATGTTTTTACCTTCATTTTTCTCATTTTCTCTCAGAAATACGAATCCTGACTTGTATCCTTAACCAACCAAGTAATAATATGATAACGATTGATAAGAAGCAGGATCTTGTGTGGCAACTGAACTTGTAGCTCTCATATTATCGTAATGAGAATACACGAGTAAAATATATATATTTTTATAATGAGTCATGAGTCATCACCCCAACCAAAAAAACATGATGGAAAAGTCTCTTTCAAAAAGCCAGAAAAAACTAATAATAATAACCAAAGATTATTTTACAATGCATAATAACCATATAAAGAACATTTTTGCTACAATTTTTTATATTAAAAAGTAAGACGGTCATGATGATGAGCTCACCAACTGTTACCGTTTTACCGTCTTATTGTCTGTTCGTTATGTACCTACATGTCTAATATTCCATTTCTTATTATTATTCTGGTTTTCACAGTGAATATATTATCGCTAGAGATGACGATGATGATAACGATGATGAGCTCGGTTCTATTTTTTCATTTTTATTCCACTAACGAGCGGAAAGGAAAGCTCCTCCAACTAACCACCACCACTACCGCAACATCATGACCATTTTGAGCACATGATGAAGATAATGATACTGTAATATGCTATATCATTGGATGATGAAAAAATGGTAATGATGCCGCTATTATTACTTTTTACTTCTTGTTCCTTGCTCACTGACCTTACTTTCTCTCTGGAGACATGTACACCAAATATATGAAATGTGCATATTAACATACTTATGTTACATGCGCATTTTTATAATGGAATATTATTAATACCATTAATCCCCCTTCTCTTTTAGGAATCAGTTTTCATTAAAAAAATATCTTATAAGCTACGTGACAATTTTGAATGTCATGTTGTGGTGGCGGTGGTATGCAAGTTTGGAGGAAAAATTTGATCAAGGACACGAAATACCACGACTGCACGTGCATAATATTATATTATTATTGTTATTTTTTATTATTCAATTCAGCAGTGCAGAAAATGAAACAGTTGAGCAGCTCATTTGGCTTTCCAAGAGAGACTTTCATTTTCTTATTAGTAGTCTAGGATTTGGAAGGAGAAAACAGGAAAAGAACCTCAACTCCGCCTTCTTCATCTTTACATTTTCTATGCAGCAGCCAGCAAGTCATATCATCTAGCTTTTGTTAAGGAATCGGTGAAAGTACGTATTTTTACTTTTACTGATTATTATGAAAACTATGCAGTAGTGGAATGCAAGAAGGAGCATCAGAGCTTCACGGCTAATTGACTTCTGTCCGTTATTTTCTCCCGTCATTAACTCTGCAACGACCAGACCAACAACAGCAGTCTGTATTGCTTTTTGCTGCATTACTTCCCAAAATAGAAAAATACAGAAAAGAAAACTTGAAGAAAGGGATAATGGGCATAATTTTTCTTATTGCAATGCTACTACAATAATGTGCTTTCACTTTCACCAAAATATAACCGTGTAGCACAGAGTTGTATATTTTTGGTACTTAAAAAGCATCATCATCTTCATTCTCTGCTTTCTTCGTGTATATTTTTTTCTTGTCTCAAGAGTGTAATCAGATTGCATTGCATCCCATCTTCCATCCAAGAAGAAAGAAAAAAGAAGGAAGTTACCCGGAAAAAATGCAAGGAGAAAGCTAAGATTTCTTTCAAGGATGGAGATCGATGAAGCAATGTCAGAAGCTGGTATATACCTTTCTGTTCGACCATATACCATCTCAAGTCATCTGAGATTATTTACCGACCTGTCTTCACCAACATCCCACCTATTAGTTTTCCACCTCAACACAACTCTCTCTTTTTCGAACAAGTAGGTATATATTATTGGTACACGAGACGCATTATAATTTGGCTCAGATTTTACTTTCACCGTTACAGGCTTACAAACAAGGAAGTGAAAAAAGCAAAGAGAAAGTTGATTTAAGAAACAAAATAAAATGGATTGGGCTTTTTCTTTCTTTTTTAAGGAGAGGATTACCAGACAATTTCTGTAAATGCACAGGTGGTAGGAAAGACAGAGTGGTCTGCTGAGGACAGGGACAGCGTTGCAGGTGCAGATAAATATTATCTTCACTTAACAGCCAGCCGCCAAAGTAATTTCGTTAGTTTTTTCTTGCGTTTTCCAGAAAATAAATCCTATTTTTTTGAAATTGATGAGACGGAGATCATTGATGATCACAGTAAAGTCGTTAGTGAAAGTAAACATTTGATTGAAAGTGAGCATTAGAAAGTTAAGTATTTTCTTGTAAGTGCTTACCCCAAAAGCCGAGTATCTTTTCGAGCGTCTGTGCTCTTTTGAAAGGAACACTTCAGATTTCGGTCTCGGTGGCCTTTTATTCTGCCTGAGAATCACTTGAGGCTCTTCCTGATCATCCTTGTCCGGATGATGGTGATGATGATGGTGGTGGTGATGATGGTGATCGTCATCCAACAACTTGGAGTCACTTGACACTGAAAGCTGACGCGTTACTGGAGGCATCATCTCCTCTCCACATCCGTTTGTCTGAGGCCAATCTGGACAAAAAAAGAGAGAAAATGTATTAAAAACTGCTACACAAAAATACCGAAAAAAGAAGACAAAAGACAATTTAAAACCCGCGACTCTTTTCTGAAGATAAGATGAAAACACTTGAAATTGTTTCCCACTCAAATCTTCTCATCTGTATTTGGCTGAAGTTGAAGGACATTGGTCAACAAAAAATATAAAAGAAAAGTTCGTTAAGTGGTCACGACACAAAAAGGGTATCACCAACAACCAAACTGGCACTGACACCCCCGAAAAATCCGGATTTTCTCTACTTTCCTCTTTTGTCTATTCTTTTATTTCTCCACTTAGAAAATTGTTCTGTCAGTCAACAGTCAAGTTTTCAAGAGGAACGGAAGTTAGGAGAATAGAACAGAAAAAGTAAAATGTTCGCTTGACAGGAGGTGAAAAGCGGAGGAGAAGTGACGATGAACTGATGAACCATGGAAAAAGCTAAAAGGCAAGAAATGGGAGGAAACTCCGTTCTTTTCCCTTTCGGAAGTCAAATAGATTGATACAAATTAAAACAGAACAAAAGTCTAGTATTAAAATGGTTGATCTTGATAGTACAGTTAAAATGACAGCAACTCCGATTTAAATTAAAACCGAAAATATACACGACGACACGAGAGGGCAGCACTAAAAAGCTCTCATTTTAACCACAGCTACATATAGATACACATACCTCATTTCATTCACTAGTCATCACTCTACATGTGGATTTTCATCATAATTTATTTATTCCTTTTCACCACGGAAAATCCAAAAAGAGAAAGTTCAAACTCCTAAGCATCCTATCCACGCAATAATACATACAAGCCGAGGGAAAAACGAGACAGCGTCAACGGATTAGGAGGATTGCTTCTCAGCCGCAAAATACCAACCAAGCCATCATCATTCAGATTTTCATCATTTTCTCCTCTTGCTTTCTCCTCACATTCTACTAACGAAATTGCAAACAGACGTATATACATTTTTCAGAGGCAGACTAAAACCATATACCAAACCCACATCATCATCATAATACAAATCCCTGCTACATATTTTGCTTGCTTTCCCTCCTGGTTCACTTCCACTTCTGTTTTCGAGGTCTCTCCGGTAAAATTCTGTGGAAATTTGTATGCCTGATTTAATCAAAGAGCAAATAAAGAATGGAAGGCAGATCCAGAGAAAGGGAACACTGAAGCCTGAAAAAAATTCCTCATTATCATTGCATTGCCTGTATACACATGTAACTCTTACTCATACTACTTTCTCTTTTTGCTTTCACCATGTTTATATTTATACAAAACCTAGCTAATACGTAATTTGACCCTCCAGGCATTTCCCCCTTCTGTACTATATACCTATTTAGCATCTACTATATCCACATGTGTGGAAATATTTACCTTTTACATTAAGCCATCAGCCTCATCATCTTGGTCGTTTGGAGCGACACAGAGACAGGAGGATCATGCACAACCGTGAAATCTATTTTACGGCATAAAATCGCAAGTCTTTCGCTTCACCTTTTTCTCCCTGGTGTTTTGGCAGTGATCTCTCATCGTAATCGTAATGATTCCGTTATGCTAGTAGTTCATGCAAAAGGCAAATATTTAAATAGGAGCTTTAGGTTTACGTATTAGGTATCTGTATATGAACCTAGGAGCTCATTAGTTTTTCAACACAACACACATGGTGGAGTATAAAAGTAAAACGTGAAGAGCAACATGAAACATAACCGCAACCGGAGAATTTGTTTTTATTCATTTCAACTTGGTTTACCCGGATTTTCAAAGACTAAATATTGTACAAAAAAGAGAAAACCTACCTACAGTAAAAGCAGAGCTCAAGCAACTTTTACAAATCACAAACCAATCATTTTTGAAAAGGATCAGTGAGTATTTTGAAGGGTGCTTTTACTATACATGTATTTGTAGGCCAAGATTAATTATCTGCATTCCTTTTCGAAAATACACATTTTGTTGGTATTATTCTATTTATCAACCGTTTCATCTGGTCTGATCTGAACAGTAAAATTTAAGCTTCATGCTAGATTTTAATTTTAAATGCAAAAGAATGCAAAAAAAACAGATACATATATTGAAAAGGGGGAAAGTAGCAGAAGTCAGTCAAATATTTAGTAATTTTTGTGTTTGTTGGCTTTTATGTTTCCTCTCTCGGAAGAAAATAGAACAATGTCAGTTTAGACAATGGGAGAGTGCACAGAAGCAATTTAAGTAATTACTTGTCAGCAGTCGGAACACCAAAAGCAAAGACTTAGACTATATACTAAACGTAGAGATATAATAGAGTAACCAAACCATATCTTTTAAACGCTTAAATGACGCGTAAAAATACTATTCAGTGCAACAAAATATAAGCAAACAATGCATGATTCGTTAAAAAATTTCAAAGAATAAATTAAGGAGATGTGTTTTAATGCTTTCTGTCTTTTTCAAAAGAAGTAAAAAATTAGGTTGTCAACATTCAAGAAAATTTGTTTCGTCTTCCCCCCTTCCACCCGAATCACTTTCCCTACATTTTCTATTTTTGAAAGACAGAATCAGAAGCGCTAACTGGAAAATCTACTTTTTGTATTGTGTTCTTTAAAAAATAAACCAAAACGTCACAGGACGCAAAATCTCCTGACGATTTTCAACTTTTAGATTTTTATTTTTTCATGAGGAAAAACCAAGTCACAAAGCCATGTGAAAAAGTACATTAAAATATCCACTGAAAAAAGTTGAAAAGCCTTTTAATTTTTTCTGTCTTGTTGAGCCCATATGATGTTCATGTTTCCTGTGCTCCTTCCTATTTTCCAGGAAGTTCCAATTCAAAGTGTCAACCTTAATTACGTAAAATGGAAAAGTGGAAAGTTCAAACTCGAATAATATCTCATCATGATCCTCATCATTTCCATACACTTGTTTGTGTGCCTGTGCGGTTTGATGCATTTTACGAAAATGAAATGGATGGATAGATGGGAGAACAACAAGCTTGGTTGCACTGTATGTCTGTATTTCTCAATGGTGATGGAGGATGGAGGGTTGGAGTATTTTTTGGAGGGTGAGTGAATATAGAAAAACGGAATGAGCCTCAGAGTGTCTACGATCCCATTTCAATTTTCCAAACTCAAATTGCATGCAATCATGCGGGTTTTATGAACGCCAGCAACACTATATTACTCCATACACTACAGCATTTCCTCCTGCTGCTTCTTATGATGATGCAATTTGCTCTTATATAGTCCAACCGAAGGAGAAACAAGAGAAGCTCCATTACGATTTCCTCATGGCTTATTTATTTATAGAGAAAAGTGAAATGAAATGCTTGCTTCCACAAATGAATGGAAACATGAACAAACAAGCCTAAAATGCTCTTCGCCTCTACACCAGACAACTAAACAGTCAGGCAGAAACCAACCGACAAAATTTTCCCCTACCTTCTATCTAACCTCCATGTCCATTCATCCAATTCCTCCAAAAACATCCATCCTCCATCACCTTTTCCTCGCATACTCGCATCACCGTCGATTTGGACGGAACCACAAAACAAGAACGAGAGAAACAGGCAACACCGAACACCGAAACTCTGTCTTTCGAAAAAGCTATGTGTGTGCGTGTGAAATAGTGGCCAAAAAGCACTTCAAATGCAGACGTAACACACCAAACAACTGGAAAACTTTTAAGGCAAACATCAATGATCATCATCATGATCGCCATCATCATTCACATTTGAAACAACAACTTTTACACACGTTCTCTTTATTCCCATTTCGAAAATTGAAACATCTTCCATCTTCATTTCATAAATAGTAATTATAAAAGTTATAAATTTCAATTCAAGGTTGAGTCAATTCTTTCAATTTTAGCATTTCTCTACGCATTTAAAACATTAATTATGCAAAAAAATCAAGAAATGATTAAAACATTCATCGTCAATCTACTCAAGAAAACTTTTTGAGATTAGCATTTTTCAAAAAAAAAAAAAACTTTTAATTCAGCATCCGATTTTATAATAGCTTTATGCTTAAGTTTACAAAGAAGGGTTTAATTTCAAAGGAGTAAAGTCAAAAAGCACTTTTTCATCTTAATCATCATCATATAGAAGTAGATAAAATGATAAAATAAAAAATTTAGAAGAGAGTATATAATAATAATATCTTGTTTACCACCACCAACCACCGCCTTCAAAAACTTAAAAAAGGAACAAGTAGGGAACCTTGAAACTGGGAAGAAGAGAAGCAATCTCATAATTGAATTTCTTATTCATTTCTCCTTCTCCTTATTTTTCCCCTTTGCTGCACACGCATCTTAAATGTATCTGCTTATAAAAGTTTCTCTGTTCCTACTTAACTTTGACTGGAACCAAAAAACAAGATTAGAAGAGAACATCTACCCATCCATCCGCATTACATCACTTTTCCATATCTGCCACGTCTCTTTTGATTATCTCATTCGCGCATCTTCTTGATCTTTTCCCTTTTCTGCCTACTTTCACTTGACTTCTTCGAGGGTGGTCCTGGCATGTCTTTTTTGGTCGTCTGGTTTACTAAAACAAAACTCCTACGCCGACCAAACCGTATAACCACCTGAAGATAAAGTTGAAGATGCCAACTCACATTATAATACGATAAATAATATGTAATCATAATAATGAATGATATGCTTTATTCACTTTACTCCTTGCCCAAAAACTGACAGCCCAGAAGAGTTTCTTTTTCCACCATGAAGCCGCCACACAAAATAATCATATCTTATGATCTTGTTGTGGCTTGGCTTCTTCCACTGATGCTCTGACTTCTGACATTCCCTTCCCCCTTTTCCACTTAAGATCTCCTCTCCATCACATAAAATTATGATTATTATTGGTTTTAGCAAAAGAGACAGTTCTTCTCTAATGAAATATAAAAAAGGAGCCGCTCTTTTCTTCCGTCCTTCTTAAGAAAACATGTCAATTTCAATCATAACAGCAAACAACACAAGAGAAAGGACCACTCGATCAAACAATCTTGCGATGTTTAAGGTCACCTCTTGCACTTATTTCACCTTCTTACCAAGACGTCAAACCTTCTCATAAATAAACTCTCAAAATAATATTATCATCTCTTTTTGTATTGTCTCCTCCTCAACCTCAACCCCTTAATTCCAGCCAACCCATTCTCTAAACTGACATGATTGTCTCTCTCCTTCTCTCTTCTTGTTTTGTCAGCTTATTTACAAGTGCCATTATTACGTGTGCGTGACTACTCCAAAACGGAAGATACGCTTCAAGAATTTCAAAACATTGGCCGAAAACCCAGCCACTGTTCACCATAAAAAACTCTGCTTCACTTTTTACATTTTTTCTATTCATTCATTCTATTTTTTTCTTACATACACAGCTCCCAAGCTCGCTTTTTTACTCGCTCACTTTCACTCCGTGAGTGTGTGACAATAATGGACCACATTGAGTGTCCGCTAGGGAGCCGTCACCGAATTATATCACCGATGCAAATCATTTTTACGTCTTTTCTCTCTCCGACGCTTTTTCCAACAAAATATAAAACTTTTTTCCCTGAACAAAAAAGCAAAAAAAAAGAAAGAGAGGGGAAAATACTCGAAGAACAGGAGCACACATCTTAATTCTCTCAAAGCAAAACAAACACCACTCTTTGCCTTCTTTGCATGACATGCATACTTTAAATGTAAATGCCTAACGCCAATAACATATTCCCTCAAAAACTTGGAGTGAATCTTGAATATTCTATGAAGAAAGTCAGTGGATTTTTATACTGTTTTCTCTCTGACTTTTGACGATGGTTGCGTTTTATTGCAAAAATAGCATACAGTAAATGTTGTAAATGGTTGCAATAATAATCGAGTTGATGTTCATGTTCCCTCCTCATAGCTCTGCCATGATACGTCTGGTGGTTTAGCAAATGTCTTCTCCGGTAAATTATGTGATCAGTGCACAAGCATGTTCAACATTTACATTTTTAACCCTTTCTGCTTCAAAAATGCTTCCAGAAAAAAATCAGGGATTGTGTGCGCGTCAATTATGGACGGACAAGGACGACTATTATAACCACTAGGAAAAGCGTATTATTGAGCTGGTAAACTAAACGATATAATATTTAAACGGCTCTGTTCTGTGTCTGTACTATAGCATTTTTTGAATATATTCCCACCGGTGAATACTATCAAATATGGAGATAAATTCTAAAACAACATCTATGAAGCCATTCATAATAAATCATCATGTGAAGGCTCCGGCTCCTGCGGAGCACAGGAATGGAATAATTTGTTTGCCTTGGCATAATATGCATATGTGTCTTTATATTAGGCTTTAAAACTCGAATCTAGACTTCCGGCAATAAAAACTGCTCGAGCAAAGAGCCACAGTTTAAAAAGGTAGAAAAAGGAGTTTTGGTGGTAAATATTTGTAAGGTATATAGGCATATAGTTTTTAAAGGTATGTCTAATTTCACTTGGGTGCATTTTCTCATTCTTGCTAGTCCTCTTCGCATTTTTTGAATAAGAAGACAAAAGCTTTAGGAGAAAATTGGAAGGGAAATTTGGAGAAAGGGAAGGAAAGAGAAAATTGTGTGAAATAAATCTTGTCAGAGGACTCAGGACTCAAGACAACAGCGAAGAGTTGGACTTTAGACTAAGGAATGAGGAGAAAGCTGGGAGAAAACAAAGTGGGTTCTTGCTTGTTTTTCGTCGTCGACCTTCGTCAACAAAGACACAAACAACGTTGCTTGAATTAGCTACGTTTATGGCCTTCTAAAAAAGTCATCTTTTCCCCGGCTTCTCTATACGCAGCATACGCATTTTTGATGGGAAAAGACAAAAAATTGGGAAATTTATGGAAGCTTTTTTTTTTCCTTAGTCGGACAGATAGAAATAGTGTGCTTGATATTGCAATAAACGCGAATATAAAAGTTAGAAGGCATTTGTCGTTTCATACAGACATTTTTTTCTAAAAAGCTGTCGTTATTACTGCCGTAATGTGAGTGTGTGTCGTCTGATGAAAATTTCTGTGTTTAAAATATAGGATGCAATTTTTCGTCAGTCTTGGATTCAACACATTTTATTATTTGAGGAACAAATAGAGGGAGATAAAGGTGGAGGTGAAAGCAAATTGCAGTTTCATTTTTTACTTTCTGGCAACTACAAACATCGCTTAAACTGTCTTCAGGAGAACATTATATGCCATTACATAATTTGTCATTTGGATTAAAGAATGAGGATCGGGGTGATATGAACAAATTGAAGCCGTCGTTGGCGTAAGTCGTGTGATAAAAAGTCGATAATTTATAATTCCAAATATTTGTTCGTAAGTTAGAAAGGATTTAGGAATATTCGAATAATATCAAAAATTACTGAAGACAAAGCATCGGTGACATTATTTATTATCTACGGTCGAAGCTCGATATAGTGGACACGTATGAGCAAGTCCAAATCTGTCCACTATAGCTATTTGTCCACTATATGAAATGCGTTTAACATGTAAACGCCCATCTCGCTCGCTGGAAGAGGAAGTCAAAATCTGTCCACTATAGCTATTTGTCCACTATATACATGTCCACTATATCAAGCTTCGACTGTATATCCCGAACTTATAATAATATTTACTTTATTTTCAAACTTCCAAAAACAGAAGCTGTAATATTGCAGAGTGCATTGCAAAATCACATGTAAAAGTTTCTTTAAAGAATGTAAAAAGCATATATGATATAAAACTAAATAAAATGCATAAAACTTAAGTTTAATGGAGCTTCTCTGTAAAAATATACATAACACAAAATAGTCTTGTATACCTTCTAAAAAGAAAGTAAAAAAGCCAAGATCGTATATCTTCCATTTCTAATCTCTCACCTTGCACGTCGGAAAGAGAAAACCAAAAAACCAACAGAACACCATCCTCCTTCATATTCACTCAATCATGAATATATACAAGTCTCTACAAAAATATACATAAAAGTTTTGAAATAAATAATAAAAAAGGGAAAGCACAGGAGAAGATATAATAATAATAATAAAAGCGGCACGGTCTTGTGCACACGTTTAACTTTGACGTCGTGATGGAAAGGTTTTTTTTTGTTCTGGCTATGTGTGCAGTGAAGATGATGTTGATACGATACAAGGATTCATGATTCATCCGTCAAAAACTTTCATCTCAACTGACTACATTTTTCATTTTGACATAATATGAAAATGCTTCTGACACGGGCACACACGTACACACTGTACCTACTACAGCTAGCCAGAAAATTCACGTTTTCTAAAGAAAAAGGGTCCCTTCCCATTTTTCTCATGCTGATTTCTCCTTTTAAAATAAAACATCGGAGACATTTCATTCTCTTTCTTAAAGGTAGACACATACTTTCTCCGAAGAAACTTCCAAGTTCTTATGGTGTTTACTGGGTTGTACAAGTACAAGATAAAATAGGAAGGTCTGCTATTGAAATGCAAATAAATATTTCTTTTTCTTGAGGTGTTGGAACTAGTAAAAAAGGAAATGTGAAAGGTAAAATGGAGGTGTTTGGTGGTTTTTTCCGGATACATTTTAATGCATGCTTCATCACATCTCTCCTTCCGTGCCTCTGCCACCATCCTCCTCAAAAAAATAACCGACACCATCAAAAAAGTCCGTACAATTTATTCTGCTTGCCTTTTTGTGTTGTGGCTGGCATGGTCGTTTTGAGAATATAAGATCAAGAGAAAAAAAGAGAGTGAAAAGCGGGAAAAGAATGTTATTATATTTTCCAACGACGCCAAAGCCAAGTCAAGCCACTGCTGATTCAGTTGCTCTACAGTCAGATGCTCAAATTCATGAAAACGGAAATATTATTCAGAAAGACAGATTAGGAGCACAGCAGCACGCAAACTATTATAGAATGATATGGAAATGAAGAGATGGGACTTCACAGTCCACTGATATATGCATGTATTCATGCATTCATGAAAATGAAGAACAAAAGGAGGAGGAGGAGGAGGTGGTGGAATAAAAATGACATGAAAGTAAAACGAGCATGATTCTCTTTGGGAAAAAATAAATATGTAGATAGGTAGATGTGGACTATGGCTACATTGTTAAGCAAACTGTGAATCAAGAGGCAAATGTAGGACAACTTGGATGGCCTGAGTGAAAAGAGCTATGAGCTTGTGAGTGTAGTAGTTAGTCTTCTGGCTTTTTAAGAGACCTCTCTCCACAGGGACCAATGCTACCATTCAAGCTAACATCATCAATTCACAGTCAATTTTGCGTACGTTTTGCTGGAGCTTATCCTTTGTAAGAGCGTAATTTGCATGCAAAACGGATAACAATTTGGAAATGCCGACTACTTTATTTGCAGCAATAATGTCCGTATTACACTTGGTTATATTGTTGGAATTAAGCTTATATTTTTAGAATCATTCCGAATTTATTTTTAGAATTTCAGAAAACAATTCTAGAGAATTAAACAATCTATTTGAAACCTCGTTATTTATTAAACACTATACAAAGACGAACAACTTGAGCAGCATCATGTTCATGATTGATAAATATATCATCTCCAAAAAAATTAGCATTGACCTTAAATTTCGTTCATCTGAACAAGTCACGTCACGTGTTTTTAAACAAAAATTGCATCTTTACTCTGAGAAAAAGCAGCTCTATTTCACAAGAAATCCAACAATTCATCAATTTCAAGCTTGCTTGCAATGCAAGCACCAATAAAAGCTGTGCATGTGCGTGCAAAACAACAGACAAGGAAAAAATGAAAATAAATGGATGAAAAAATGTTTGTTTGTCTGCCCTTGCCACTATCACCATCTACCAAGAATGTATGTTTGCAGCATTTGTTTAACATCAACAACCAAAAAGTCAGCGAAACTCTACAGAACAAAAGAGCCTTTCACAAGTGAAGATTTTGTATATTGGAAGAAAGGCAGCAAGAAAAAGGCGGAATGGGGTTGTGGTGGGTGGCAAGATGTCAGTGAAATATCACGGTCATTCCGACTCTAGACTCTATCTAGAAAAAAGTCAGTGACAAATTCCGACCATTAGTCGGCTCCTTTTACGTGCAATGGCGCAATACATCCTCTTCACGATTCTCAACTACGTAAATATACACATTCTCATAATAGCAATCATGTTATATGATCATGCTAAAAGCTTGAAATGAAAAGAGCAAAGAAGTCAAAAAAATAAAATAAAAATTGACAAAACAAGCGGTGGGAAGATGTTTCAAGAAAATTGTATGCTGTTTATTTTACTGCTCTTTAATGGAATTCATTCACATGAAAATGAACGAAAAAAAAGAGAAAAATTGTATGTGCATGCAGCAGTATTCGTAATATTTTGTGCAATAAACAACACAAATCCAATTCCCATAATTTCAAGATGTGATTCATAAACAACAATGGCGTAAAAGCATAATTCTGAGTGTAATCTCAAGATAACAATAGTAATCTGTAGTAATAAAACAAGCTGTTCTTCACTCCTAACAATATATTTTTCTTTTTGAAATATTATATCCTTTCACCATCATCAACGTATTACAAAAGTAAAAAATAAAAACCCACAATTTTTTTGCTGGTGTTTTCACTTTTCTGACTCCATCCTCTGAAAAAACCTTTTCCATTCTAAGGAAAAAACAGCAAACTCATAAAAAACAAACTAAACTAGTTCAAGTCTCAGGTTATTTTCCCTCAGGCAATATATTTTAAACTTACACAACGGAAAACCGAAACCATATACATATTTCCCAATTTGAAATCCAAGAAGAGTTCTTGACTTAAAAACAATACCTTCAGGTTATTTTCTCCACCGACCGACCTACATAATATATTTTTCCTCATATTTATTTTCTTTCAACTTGGACCTGAGCTCATCTTAAATAAACTCTAGAAATAAAATAAGGAGACAGGAAGAAGAGTTACTGTATAATCTACATTATTTGTTTGAGTGTGTGCCTTCCACTTAAAAACTTTCTCGTTTCAATTTATTTTATTATTCCTCTCTCCTGACTCACGTCCGTTGGACGAGAGGACGAGGTTGAGAGGGACCATCCTTGAAAACAGCTTGTGTTTTTTATATTCCAATTTCTGAGTAAAGTCAGTAGAAACTAGAGGAAACAAAAAACAACAAGTTTTTTGAATAGTGCCAACAGCTACAAAACAAGAGAGAAAACTAGAGAGAAAGTGTTTATTTTGTTGTGTTTCTAACTTGGCTTTTTACTATTTTCTCTTGTTTTCTGCTTCTGGAAGGAATAGAGAAAACAAAGAAGAAAGGAGAAAAAAGATGATTTATTATTTAGTTTAAATTACACTTTGCGAAACTGCTAGAAAGATAGAGAACAAAATATATTTAAACTTGAAACTAAAGCCAAAGCCAAGAAAGGGGAGAACATCGGATAAGGGATAAACGACTAACCAAAATAACAAAAAGGTAAACCCATTCTCCTCTGAGCTAATTTGGAACTAGGAACCTAGTGCCTTTATTTCTATTTCAGACACAACACTAAAGATTTCTATATAAAATTTTTGCCAACGTGCGAATTCGTCAAAAGATTTGTACTGTCTGAAGTTTCAGAGCTTTTCTCTAGGAAGTTGAAAGTACCTTCCGAGTGTAAGTGGATTATCCACACCCGAGGTTTTTTATTTAGTTTTTGGGAAGTCGACAGGAGAAAAGATAGTGTTTGTGCCAAAAAATGAATCCAGGTGAAAGCAAGAGGAGAAAGTAAAGTGTCTTCTTGTGTTGAAGCTTTACCGGTTGGATGGATGGAAATGGTTATTGTCTTGTATTTCTCTTTTCTCTTTTTTGTTTCTCTGTCAGAGTGAAAATGCTACGAAGCAATTCAACCAAACTGAACAGGCAAGTCCTGTTCAACTTATCGTTTAACAAATAATGCCATCTTCTATACATCCAGTTTGACTAAAATTCACTAAATATTGTTTGTATATTGAACTATATACATGTTTCAAGTGTATATATAACTTTAGGTTTCTAGCTGAAAGAGAAAAACGACACGACTGCTATCATGCAAGTCTCCAGAGCAAACTGAAGTGATGTAAAGAACATGCATCTTTCCACGTGAAAAGAGGAAAAAAAGACACGAATACGCCATTAGTTCACTATTTTCTGGCTGTCTTTCTACCGGATATTAACATTTTGTCCGTTTTCTATTCTTCGCTTGAGTCTCAGTTAACTCTAATCTTTCTACTTGAATGATACCGCTTTCTTGCTGAGAAAAAAATTCAATAAAAAGATGCTTTATAAAAACTCATCCTATTATCTTTTTTTCTACTTGCATTCATAATGCACAGTTTTTTCGACTAAATAAATTAAAACGTACTTTACGTCCATCTTGGAAAAAACGACGAAGTGTATTTTTAACATTAGAAAAAGAAGCACGTATTTACTTATCATTAATATGATATCTTTCTTTCTCTGTTTGACCCTTTCGCTAATACGATGTACTCCAGAAGCTTTTAATGAAACATGATGTTTGCCGAAACAAGACTAAAATTATGCGAATATTATAGCCACATTTTGGTGTTATCTCCATCTTTTGGGAATTATAAATAAATAATAAATAAAAAGTCATTTATCTATCTCGTATTTCTTTTTCTTACCTATTCTCGCGTCCGATGTGCTACTATGTTGTTTCGCTCTCAGGATGTTCCCATTGGGCTCAATCCGATCCAGAAACTCATCCGAGTAGCCATTACACCGAAACTTGTTTCCAACGTCGTCGTCGTCTTTCGATATCGCTAGAAAAAAAGGGTAAAAAATTATACTTTATTGCACACCCACACACACACGACATCAAAGCAATAACAATAATGATAACAAGTAACAACAAAGATTCACACAAGAAAAGGCAAACAATATTCCGTTCCTGCCGCAAAAATAAACATGCAAAGTACTTTCACCAACCAACTTTTACCGGCAGTTTTTTCCATAAACGAGTATAAGCTTTGGAGACAATGAACGACGTGAACGTGCTCAACTGACTGAGCAACCAACCAAACAACAACAAAAGCCATGTACAACCAAAAGAAGAAAAAAAGATAAAAGTGTTCACTTGAGCATTCAGTTGTCGCTCCTGTCATCATCATCTCATCCACACCTCAATAAACACAGCACACACACGGAGGCAACAGCGGCAGCATAGATACCAAAACCAAGCGACCAACTTCCTTATGTACATGCATGGATGATGGAGTTTGGTGAAAGTTGGAACTTTCACCAAGCAAATATATGCATACAAAGAGCCACTTCAATGTTTTGTAATTCAAGTCAGTAGTCATCATAGTCGAAGAAACAATGTGAAATTGGAGACTGGAGAAATAGACAAGCCATATCTATTTTGCTCTCTACTAACATATTATCCTTTAAAAACTGGACCACATAGTCCAACAAAGGGTCGAAAGTGAAAGTTTTTTTTTCAAAAGAAAAATAAAACAATAAGTTTTCGTTTGAAAATTTTTTCACGTCATGTAACATGCATGAAAATGAGTGTAGGCTGTATTTACGCAGGCAGGCACACAGGGGGCACGTGTCACCACTATGTGGCCATTAGAAAAGACGATATTACGCTGCATTAAAATCCATATGGCCAGAGAATCGGGAGAGAAAGTTAGGTGAAAGTGGTGATAATACCACCATATTGTACAAATATTCTATGCGAATGAGAGCAATCGTGATCAAGCTATTTGACCACCAAAAAAGAACAAAAAACTGGCAATTTGAGGAAGTCGTTGTCAAAATGAAGTTTACTCTGTGGACACATTCTCTCTATGTCTAGGTGGCAATGATGATGATGGTTAGACATGGTGCCAAATGAATTGTTTACTTTCACTTCCTTTCTCTTATTTTCCAATATCATCTAAAAAGTTTCTTTGTTATACTTTCTCCAACGAAAATATTGCTACAGGATATAAAGGAAACAAGAGGACACGCTCTATAAACCTCAAGAAAATGTTTCCATTTTTTCCTTTGATTTTCTTTCAGAGAAAATTTCCAGAGTTGAAGAGGGATGTTGATGGTCATCATTTTCGTCACATAAAATAACAGACTAATGATGTCGTACTCCCCGTTGGCCGTCATCGTCGTCATCATCATCATCTCATTCCAAAATAGCCTTGTGTGGTTTGCTTGGTGGTTTTGATACTTTGTTTTTCTCGTGGTTTTGGTGGATGGACACATGGTTATTATTTTAACTACGCTTCAGAAAGCAAAACAACCAAATTCATTTCTCGCAAGCTGATTAAACAGTTGTGCTTTCGTTTCCGCTAAAACGATGCTCCAGGGAACATGGAAAAACTTTTTTGTCTTCCCTTCCTTTGAATTTTTTACCTGATGGATACCAACTAGGGTTTCTGTTTTTTTTTGCAATCTTCAATAGATATATTTTAGGTGTATCATTTCGCTGAAAAGAAGCTATTGGGAAACAATCGAAATTTTCTGTACGTCATCATGATGCAATATGTTTTATTGTGAATATACTATTGAATTTCCGCAACCTGAAACCTGACTGTTTTTCCTTTTAATTATTCTATAAAGGTAGAATAGCTCGTTATTTTAATAAACTGACAGAAGAGGAAGGAGCAGTGATCGTGTAGATTTAATTAACGAACATATTAACAAAAGCCCTCTTTAACAAAAGAAGACTTTTTAATTACTTCCATATATACATAACACGTTAATATCGTTTTGCCCACAATAAACATAAAAGTTATAGTGACTTTATAAAACAAATATATGGTTAAAGTGAAGATGAAAGAACGGAAGGGTTGTATACTTTATAAAAGCACCAATTATTGATTTTCCATCAAAATTTTCCACAACTGCCATCAAAGCCAAAGAAAAAATATAACAAACTTTATTACGTATTAAGCTGGAGAGCCTTCAGACATTTTGCATGCACATCAAGTATTTTGATTATTTCGTAGAAAATCCCAAAAGCTCATTCTCAATCATAACAGGTTCCTGAGGTTCCTCTCCTAGCTTGTCAAATGAGTCTGAGCTCTGTACTCTTGATGATGACTACGATTGCTGTGCTGAAGATGATAATGATGATTTTGATGTGATTTCCCAGAGAAATCAAGGATTTTGCTCTTTGTGGTTTTGACATTATCATTAGTTGAGAGCCGAACCTCCTCCTGTTTGAAAGCTCTCTATGGAAAACATCCAGGTCCCGTTACCTTTCATATATTTATCGTGATCGCATCTCCCCTTTTATGTAAGCAGCGTAATAAAAAATATATGGAATCTTTGATAAAATGACAGAAAGAGGGTTGATCGTTCCCGTTCCACACTTGTGAAAATACGGAAAATTAATTGGGAGCATGCCCTCAAGGGTGACAATGAGCTCAAACCTCGAACTAAATAAACATAACACCAATGTTTAAACGAACTCGACTTCACCTTTCATTATCAGTATCCACCCAGTTTTTTGTGTAACATGAACGATGTTAATACATTAACTTTTTTGAAAACTAAAATAACATAATTTATGTTTTGTTTATCAAGCGGATGGGGATGAAAATGGCATGATACTTCGCAGTTAGAAACCGAAACAGTAAACAACACTTTATTCTTTTGTTTATTGCTCAATTTATTTTTTATTTTCCCTGTTCATGTTCATCATGTTATCAGTAAACTTTTTCTCTTTTGTTCGGCCATCAACTAGTAAATAAAGTAGAACTTTTTTATATTTTGATAAGGATAATAATGATGATCATGATGATTATGGCGTGTTAGGAAATTAGGATGCACGCGATGACAACTTTATCATTAGGAACCAGACGAAGAGGAGCATGAGAGGCACCAGAATACCCAGCCCAAAACAAACAGGAGAAAATGATCATCCGATATTCAAAGTGATAGACACGCGCAAAGGCGCAATATTTATTCCAAACATGACGATTCACGACATGAATTCCCAATAGATTTCTGGTGAGAAATATAAAAACAAGAAGAGGTGATATTTGGCAGGAAAGATATTATTGGAAATGCCATGACATGTTTCAACGCCAAAAAGAGAAAAATTCAGAGGAGAGAAGAAGAAGGAAGTTAGTTTTGCTAGTTTTGAAATCATCATGTATATCCGGTCTCATTTAATTCCTTTTCTTTTTCAACTAAGAAACATGCCATGTTGCCGGAACCGGAGAAACTTTTATTTGGAATGACTTGCGCTCGGCTGTTTCTTAGGAAGATGAGATAGAAACGATATTCGAATGATAAGATAATTTCCGTCGAAAAAGAGTAAAAATAACGCTGAAGAAACTTGTGTTTTCTCTTGACTTCTATAGAAAAACAAGAAAAAATATGGAGAAAGCGCATTAGAGAAAGTGTACAAGTTTCTTTTATAAAAAACCGAGATAAGATCATACAAGAGCAATTGCTTAACTTCAAGTAAAAGCAAAGTGTGCGTACTTAAGTCTGCTTGTAAAGCACAAAAGATACAAGACTTGTAGTTGTGGATGAAGAAACTTCCAAACAAGTAGAAAAAGCTGTTTTGAATTTCTTTGTCCATTTTTGATTCCAAGAAACTAAAAGATTTTTCATGCCCACAATTCCAAACTAAAGTAAAATACGTGACATGATCGGTCTTCAAACGTCTCGAGCGTCTCCTCCTGACTATTTTTTCTCCTTTCTTAAAAACGATTACATGATCGCTTTACAACATGATTGCATTGCATGTTTCATGATGATGGTTCCATACCAGAAAAATGTTCCCCTTGAACTTTCTCTCTCAAAAACTTACATAAACTCTCTTCCAATCTATCTTTCTTTTATTCTATCTCAAAGGCACCATCCATTCTTTTTCGAGATGCACACGCCACCAAGCCAAACCATAAAAATTGTACATCGACCAATGAAAGATAACAAAAGAAGAAAGAGAAGAAAGATTCTTATTCTTTTAGACTTGCACGCATGTCTCCTTATTTGTTATTTGTCTTTTAATCGTCGTAAATCTCAATTGCAAAACTCCCTCTCAACTTCAATAAATAACTTGTCAATTACAGAAAGACGTTCCTCTCCATTTCATTTATATTCTTTTCTTTTTTCCTCCGTATTTTGTTTTCTTCCAAGAAAAATAAATATGCCTGGAATCGAGAGAAAATGAATACAGATTAAAAGTGAATATTTTCAACCTTTTACCTTTACAAATACCTGTTTTTAACTAACCAAGAACCCATTTTCTACCTATTATATCATCATTACCCAATCTAATTGTCATTTTTATTTATTGTCTTATTTAACCCAAGCCAACGATTATATTTTTCTCTACGTTTCATTCCATTCTAAATCAACCAATTTTCTCTAATTTTTCTTCCTCAGAGGTAGCAGCTCATAATAACAAACGAGAATATTACCATTTTCTTCCCCATAAAATCGTATTCACTTGATTTTTTCTTTTGTGTTTTTCATTACACGACAGCATGCAACCTCGCTAAACAAAAAACGAAACAAGAAATGCCCACAACATTCACCTCACCTTTTCCTCCTTTCACACATATTTTTACCAGCTAATAATATTTAATGATGATTTATGCACTTCACTCCTCTTCTCTCTAGTCTCCATTCTACAAAGTGAGCATTCTTTTCCTCTCATAAAGAAAAACTCTAACCAACACACAAAGGAAAAACTCTTCCAAAGTAATAAAGCTATCAGCATTATCGCCACAATCATCATCATCGTCTTTCAGCTTTCAAGAAAGACCTTTTCTCCTTTAGAAAAACTGCGACCACCACCATCATCATAACCGTAATAACTGCGTGTGCTCTTAGCCCAACGCCGCTGTTGCTTTCGTGTGTGTGTAAACAGTCCATTAGGGTAAGTGAGGTGAGGAGAGAAGAGCCACTTGTAAAAATAAACCTTGTCATTGTCGTCCTAGCCATATGTGAACTCTGAACACGTATTCATTTCCCTTTTCTTTAAAAGAAACGTTCACTTTCCCTTAAAAACCCGATATATTTATGTACTTTATACGGCGTTAGTAGTTAGTGGCACCTTTTTACATGGCTGGATGTTTTCTCTTTGAAAGTGAGCTAGACAGAGAGCAAACACCAAAAAAATCCAATCAATACTACACCACCCAACTCACACGAGTAGAAATACTAGAATCATCGAGAGAGAAAGTGAAAGTACGCACAAGGACTTCTGAAGAGAGACGTGAGTTGTGTGTCTGTGTGTGTCGCACAGAACAAAAAAGTGAGCAGTCTTCTACTCAACTTTTGTTTTTTGTTTTGCTCCTTTTCACTCATAAACTATAGATAAAGTCAAAATCTAAACGTGTATCTATGCTCTCTGGGATGATAAGATCAGGTTAAGCTTTTTAGAGACTAGCTATTAATATTATCACCGAATTATATATATAATTTTTGGTCGTTTATTGTTTGTCGGGATGATCAAATGCCGTCAGATAATAGCTAAAAGTAGAAGAAAGAAGAAACGAAAGTAGAAAAGAAAGTGATCTTGATAAAAAAGTCTAAAAGAGTAACTGAGAAATAAAAAGGTGAGGTTTTCTTGTACATTGGTTGTTGTTCTGGTGGCTCTTGATGACTCATGTTTACGGGCTAAAAGTACATGTTCAGGATACCTGCGTACACTAGAGAGTTGGAAAAAGTCGAAATAAAGTGGTGATAAACATGATGATGGCGATTTTTTGGTAATCTTTCTTTCAGTTATATTGTTAAAATATCAAAACCATGAAGACTGTGTACTTTTATACACGCCTAAGGGCATAATATATTTTTTGTACATGGAGTTTTGTTTCTGTGAAAAAAAATTTGCAATGAAACCTTGAGCACAAAAGGATGTATAGTTCTAGTTCTGTGAATGTCTTTATGAAACTTTTACCAGAATGCTTCGTTTTCTGCATGAAGAAGCTCTGAATGAAATATACACCAACCAACAAGCTAATAGCGATTCAGCCAAACCAAGACCAAGATCACCATAAAGGAAAAAGGAAATGGTTTTTTATACTGTATAGTATTTTAGGTATTTTTCTAGGAGGATGGCACGGACATTGACTTGAGAAGATGGCGAAAAATAGAAGTAAAAGTTGAGTAGGAGAAACTACAGATACTCCTGGAGAAAGTTTATTGATATATTATAGAAATATGTACAAAGCACGGATTTTTATAAGCGACTCAGCGGGCATCCAAGTAAAAACACCAAAGCTAAAAAGTGTATCTTCATCTTCACTTTCTTCTACTTGACAGAAAAAGTAAGAAACAAGAAGAAAAGATTGAAAAACTTTCTCCCATCTTATTTCTTTCTTCATTCATTCGTGAGTGTAGAAAGTGAATGAATGAAAATCCGTCGCAGATACTTTATTCGTAGAATGTGGAATTCAACCCAAGAAGAAGAGACAGGAGGAAAAAAACTTCCGTATAATTATCTCATCACATCACATAAAAAAGTCGTAGAGAGACATTATCCACAAAAAATATATATATGAACTTTCTTCGTGTTTTGATCATGCCATCATGGCAGCAGGAATGATCATGACGATGATTATGTTCATGTTACATTATGTTTGGTGGCTATTTGATGCTAAGTTTATGAAATGTTAACAAAAAAGCTCTGGAGAGTATAAAGAAGAACAGCTAGTGGAAAATTACTACTTATCTTTTTAGATGGAAATCAGAGTAGAATCAAGATTCACTGTCTTTGATCTTATTTTTAACTCGAAAAGCAACTTTTTCGAGAAGAGTTAGTAAATATAATAAGTAATTTTGAACTTCAACAAAATTACAAGCAGTAATTTTCCTTTCTAAAAAAAGAAACTCGAGGAAATGGAAAATTACCAAGTTTGGACAATTTCATTCCAAAGCTAAAAATATATTAGAAAAGTCTAGAAGGTTATTAGAAAACTAGTAAAAGGAGCCAATAAAACGGAAAATGTACTTTTTACAAGCTAATAGTAAAAATCACTCAAGTTCAATGTCAAAAGCCCTTTTTCTTTAAAAGAAAATGACCATGACTTTTTCCTCATGAATTGCAGCAAAATGGTGCTTGAAGAAATGTGGGAAAAAATCTAAAATATATGCAAAGACACGACGACCTTGTTATTTTTGGGTAGAAATGTTTTTATGCACGTGGCAGCTTTTTACTTTGTAGTTTTACGATATTTTACCCTTTTTTCTGAAGAATGAATGATCTTTTTTCTTCTGGATAATACCAAGTCATGCATGAGAAAGAAGGTGATTTCCAGTCGATTACACAGCAATGAGCATGATGCAGTAAAATAACCTGGAGAAAGGGTGACGATGATGATCACGATAAACAGGATGATGATGATGCATCGTGTGAATCTCTAGAAGTTATGTTGAGCAAGTGCCTACGGAAGAGAAGAGCGGATAGTGACAGGATTTACCTTTTTCTCTTCTTCTCTTCACCCGTCAAAAACACCTTCAACTGCTGACGCGACTCCTTAAAATGTAAATGAATATTAAGTAAGTAGATGGTAAAGTGGAGGGAAGTGAAGAAGAAAGAGGGAGTGAAATATTTTGGAGGGGGATTTATATCGATTGTATGGTTGGTTCCAGTGGAAAGTGAAAGCATGAATTTGATTTTGAAAGGAATTTGATCGTCTGTTTCTTACTTTGGCGCCTTTGCCTATGGTCTTTTCTTCTGTAGTTTCATAATATTCCGGATTCGTAAAGCTCAAGTTCAAGGATATTTTATAACAGAAGCTTGTTCTGTTTCTGTATGACTTTTCATCTGATTTTGGAGAAATTATTGATCTAAAAATGTTTGATTTGCTAAGTTAACTTGTCTGAGCTTTTGGCCTTTATGCTATATCTGATTATGTTCTAATGCTTGTTGTAAAAGACGCATACAAAATCGCCATTGTGTAGTCATTATCATTATATGACTTAGACGACGACGTCAACGACAACCATAACCTCCGCATTGTAATTCAGTCTGGATGCCATTTTAAAGATAGAAGTGGCACACAGAGAATAACAATCAGCCAAAGAGCAGCAAGGATGAGGAGTAAGCTCAAAAGGCTCAAGAAGAGGAAGAGAAAACTCATAAAGTCAGGAAAATATGTAGCATCAGTGTCGCCTGCAACGCCACTTGCGAGCAGGCAACCTTGTTCATCTAGTCGTCATCTCGCTTTTTTCATTCAACGTTCAAAAAGTTTTTTTTCGTTTTCTTTATCAGAATTGCCTACACTACACGGTATACGTAAAATACA
>JAQFYG010000662.1:0-26284 GCA_034694325.1 Entomobrya corticalis | reverse complement strand
CACTTTTATTGTTAAGGATATCCGCGCCACAATTTTATGCCAAAATCGTTGGTATTGCAAAAATATATACTGACTATCCAGAATCAATAACTAGCTCAGTCAAAAGTCGATGATGTTAATTTTTCTCTATATATTCTTAACTCTATAAATTAGTATGTAAGCATATGTGGAGAACATAGAACAGTCGAACAAATTAAAATCTATAACGTTCTTATTTTATATATTAATAGGAACATAAAGGAACCCATAATAACTTACTTATTTTAATGAAGGTTATATCATTTTTGTTAATTCACTGATTTGATTCAGTGAGCCCAACTTGATATCAATCCCAAATTCATTGTCGGCCTAAGATCAATCTAATGTCTTCCAGATTTTTATGTTACAAAACAATCGCACAATACCCAATACTTACTACATCCATTTTTCCTGTGAGTGAGTAAAGTGCTTCCTAACTCAATTAAATTTTCATCTGATATCAAATTTAAAATGCGTCATTACATTTATTAATTGTATCTATTTATTCGTTTTGAAGACGTGGCAAAACACTAGCAATAATTGAGTTTGCTGAAAAACAAAAATGTAGAACAGAAATATATTTTTTTAAATGTCACCAAATTTTTGTGATAATTTTTACTGCTTACTTAGATTTATATTTATTGTTTTTGGTCACATTACTCATATCAATAACAGCTTTTTAATACAGTTATATTAATTCATTATCTTAAAATATTGAGAGACATATGCCAGAAATTCTATAATTAGAGCAAATTATATGTAAGAATATAAGCATTCGTGCTGGATTAAATAATGACACAAGGTGGATGACGCATATTGATAATCTCTTGGATCACTGGACTTAAATAATCAGAAACGATATTGTTCGTATCATACCTGTTTACTTGTGGCATGGTATCGCTGGAGAACAAAGGGAACTTAAATCGTAAACACTTTTCATAAATGAAATAAAAAGAGGCCCCAACGAAATGGTTTTAAAGTGAATACATTATCTATCCAACTTCACTGACCGCATCAGAACCAAGAAGAATCTCTCACAATTCCCCCAAAGAAGTGGCCATTCCTATCCATGTTTTTTACATTCACACATAAATAAAAATATTCCCTTTGATTTGCATTTAATATTATTATCCAGTATCAATGTATTCAATCAGGTAAGTAAACGCCAAATAGGCAACTTTAACTATACTAGCTCAGTTTCAATTTCATAAGGATTACTATTGTTATGTAAGCAAGCAACAATGAATGGTGAAAAGGATCCCTTTTCTGTAGACACTTTTGTATGAGTGCATGGCATACAGAATACACGCACTTTGTATTATTAGATCTCAGACCTGTAGAAGCAGATAAAGCCGAGCATTATTTCGTTAGCTTGAGTCACTTTTTAACTAGCTGGACTGCAGCCTTACTACCTGTTGTTTATTGTTAAGTTGCATGCACCAGAATAATATGTAATGCCTTTCAACGTTTGCCTGTAAACTATTAGGGGTTACCTGTTACCTGCTATCCACCAACCAGCAGAAAGCCGTGTAACATTAACTCAATACTGCTGCTTCGTATTTTGTGCAGCAGCTCATTGTTGTACGCACAGGTAAGCCTCAGCTTGTTTTCAGATACTTAGAGCTGAGGCAACTCACCTGAGCTTCTCAGTTGGTCCACTTCCGTGGCGAGAGAGAGACGCAAAGAGAGAATTTTACACACGCATACGCAAACTTTGTAGCTGCAATTTAGTAGAGAGAAGCCCTTAGAAGAGCACGTTGAAGCCAGTCGTCGTCGTTTTCTTTCATGCGTGAAAGAGCAGCATTGTAAACGTAGTAGTTGTAGTGGGTGATGTGCATTACAAGCACAACACACAACCATTGTATTTGGTTTTTACAATATTCTGATCTTCTCTGGAAGTGAACAATATTGTTGTTTGGGGTCCTTGGAAATAATTAAGTTTAAACTCGTCACGAGACTTTACATACTCTTGAGAGTTAAAACGCAATCCATTTAATATTTTAATCATATATTTCTTTATATGAAAATTACTCCATGTGCATCTTTAATTCTTATCAGTACCATCATCTTGATCAACAACTTAAGTTCCGTTTCCGATGATGAGCTCATCTTTTTTTAAACACTCTGATGATTTGGTTTACAACGGCAAGTGATGAGCACTGTACAAGCTTTAACCTTGTGAGGAAGATTTAACTAAAAACTTTAGGCTGTTGTTATTTTTTAACTCACTTCCGAGAAGATGGTCCAAATATTGAAATATAGTTTTTTGCTGTGCGAGTGAAAGGGTGATAAGGACGGAATATAAAGTGAAGTGATTGATAAACTTATTGAACTTGAGAAATCGTTAATAACGTGTAGTTGTAAATGATTTTACTTTTAAATAAAGACATAAAAATAGTCATCAGTTTTCAATCATTAAAGTGTAGTAATGCGAGAAAAAAATTGACACTAATTCTTGAACTTTATAATTAAATTGAACTGGAATTCTGAAACGATTCTAATTCATTAAACAAAGTAACACCTGCAAATCCTCCCAATTTCATTCATGGAAGCATGAGTGGTAGCAGAAATTCTCAACTCATCGTGCCCACAGCTCCTGTTGGAGAATTTCAAGAGGTAAGAATACAAAGTTTTATTCTAATTAAATTAAATAATTCACAATTACAACATATGTGTATCATTGATCCATTTAATTATTAGGTATTATAAGAGCATTCATTACTCGATATCGATTTCATTCATTTTTATAATTTGTTCTTAAATGATTATCCTGCGATCCGAATGAAAGCAAATTTGAAGAGTTAAAAAAGCCCTTCTGTCTGTGATAGAAAAGTAAAGGGTCGCTATAGCATTTATAGATTTAAAAATAATTATCTATATGTACACCATTACATTAGAAAATGCAAGCAATATGGAATTAGTAAAACAAGAGAACGAAACAGAAAATGGGATACTCATGTCATCCACACGCATACGATCTTGATAACTTAACAATTGTGGTAGATAACTAAAAGTAGGTTTTGATCCTGTAGGGACTCAAGTGCAAGAGTCAAAGAGAAAGAAAGAAATGCATACAGACAGCCTCTTTACGTAACTCATGGTAAACTTTTACACTAGCTGTTAAACTAGATAGGTAAGTAATTGTTATCGTTTTCCCCATCAAATGCCATATAGTACCCGTTCGCAGTGTCCGTACACCTTGCACAGTTTTTTCTCAAGCCGTCAACATCTCTTAGAAAAAAACAAAGCCTCAAACCATTATATCGTGAACGTGTCTTTTTCCACGTCTGATCCTCTTGTCATGTTCCAAGTTCTAACTACTTGAAGTCTTTATTTTGTAGCTTGAGAAGCGTAATTAGGGGTTGTTTGCCAGGGTAAAAGATATACACAATGTATTAAATAAATAAGTCAGTGGAACACATTCACAAGAGAAACAACTCACCATAGGATCTTAATGTCAGCTAAACAACTTCATGCGTATCTCTCTTTCCCCCTCTCACTCTCCATCGACGTTGATCCCGTTTATTCATTACACCAACAACAATATTAACAGCAGCCAGTACTGAACCTGGATCTCTCAAATTGTGCTTATCTTTCATTCACGAAACAAATTTGTTGTAGCTTTATTGGAGGAAAATATTTTTCTTTCCTATTGATTTGGAACGGTATACAGAAAGGAATATGAATAAAGGAGTTTTTACCTGTTCCATCTAAAACCCAGACAGACGGACAGACAGAGAGACAAAAGTCATATATTCCTCAGAGAGACAAGAAACAGATAAACATAAACAAAGTTGATACCCAATTGGTACAACTAGTTAAGTCTTTCTCCATGTAATAAAGATAAGATATCATGCCTCTGTTGGGATGCCCTTATTTCTCTCGAATTATATCACTTTTCTATAAATTGAGACAATACTATACGTAGATTAAGTGTTTGTTTTATGCCTGTTGGTACTGTTCCAGTAAATGTCCAAGCTAATTGTGTAGCCACAATATCATTATTTGATGCATTCTTGAATGAATAAGAAGTCTTCCTTTAAAATTGATATGCGACATGACATGACTAATTAACTCTTTCTCTTATTCTATTTTATTCATTCATTTCTGATTTTCTTAAACTTTATCTTTACGGCAGGAGAGAGTTAGGGATTTGATAGGAAAACCAGCACCATTATTTATCGTATGTACCAGATTCATATTAATGATTATACCTATAATAATACCAATACACACGACCACACGAGTCGGTTAGCTTTATTATGAGTACTGTATTGGGATATTGGGATCCATAAAAATATACTTATGATGCCGAGAAAGTTTATGAGTTTAATTTTCATCTTTGGTTATTCATATGCTCTTAATAGGCTATAAAAGCCAGTCCCCAATATATTAACTCACAGTTGTTTAATCTACTACATACATCATTTTACAACGACTTACCTACTCACTTTAACTGCACTATCATTGTATTGTCCAGCGTTGGTTTGCAGTTTATGTTATATAATATAATCATATGATACAGACAACGGAGTATAGATGGTATTTGTATAGGTTCATATGCATATGGTGCTTATATATAGAATATAATAGTTGTTGAAAGGTCACAGCCGTTAATTTCTCAACACTTGGTGACAGCCGTAAGAAAAGAAAGATTTTTTCTCGTAATAATAATATAAAAGACGGTTGTAAAAAGCCACATCTCTCCCAGGTGGTAATGCTTTAAATGCGTTTCAGCACCGGAGAAATTACATACACTGCTACAATATCCGTATACAGTTGATTCTCAAGAAGTTGGTGGTGGAGGAAGGCAACTGGAAGGCATGAGATTGCAGTAGTCCATGTTGATGGTTCTTATGTGTCTACCTGAATAGTTTAGTGGCCCTTTTGCCGTCGTCATCCATGTATGTCCATGTAAGTAACGTCCATATAGCATGAACATTATTAGAAGTGATCACAGTAGGCAGTAATGAAAATTTACGTAAAGATTCCTGTGGTTTTCCTCTAGTCATTTTAAAGACCAAAGTCAAATTTTTCAACGCTTGTTTTCATTTTTGATAATATTGTAAATTACTGCTAACATGGAAAAATGTTCCGTGTTTACGAGAAACAAGAATTCATGTCTGGATCACTTGTTCAGAGAGGAGTACTTAAAGCTCCTGTGCAATTCCACATTGTACTCCCTGTCGAGTCTTAAGTACGACGGCTGTCCTAGCTTCTGAAATGATATATTGGCTAGGATGAAAAATTCATTTGTAAATGTGCATGTGTTTGTGTGTACGTATGTCTTGTGTAGGATAATAATATAATAAAATATATTTGAGTACCATTCCACTTTGTTACCACAACAATAACACCATAATAGAATTTACGAATTTGTAATTTTAGGATGTCTCATGAAAAAACTAGAAGGCTTTGTCTTTTTTAGAAGGAACAGGTCAGTTATTTTCTTTCTTCAGGTATATCAAACCTGACAATTTCTAGAATTTAAAAAATATGTGCCTGCAATGACTGTCCATAAATTTGTGAGCGTCAAGTCGAATGTATTATTATTAAATCTAATGTCTGAAGCTTTGTAGAATAATATTGCATTACTTAAAACAAAGTTTACTGCAATAAATTATGCTTCATGGGCTATGAAGTATTTAAAAAAATAATCGACCCTTGTCCATCCTTCCTCACGTTCCAACCATTGCTGCAAGCGTTTATAGCTGACATGAAATTTTGCTGTAATTCAAGCAGTGACATGAAAATCATTTTGGCTTGACATGACAGCATCATCACTGCACTATAATTCTTGCAAATATGCAAAATCCATTTACTCTTGCTCAGAAACTGAACCCTCTCTCTTCCTTTAATTTTATAATCTGCCATAAAGATTCATTGTTTAAAAGTGTACTCATTTTAATACTATCGTCTACATATTATTACCCCTTGTCTACTTCTCTCAAACAATAATGATGCCTTCATCCAGACATACGTAACAAGTATAGCATCAAGAAAGTCACACAGATTGGAGCCGATGTGCTCGATTTTGCAATATTTTACCTTTGCAGTAGCAAAACAAGCAATAAATTGACAACCCGTTGTTGCCAGGTAGGGCAATACTTTCTACCACAATGTTGTTGAAATACGTACTAATTATATAGAAAAAATAGTAAAAGTTTTGGTGACATCCCACCATATAAATGTAATAAAAGTGCACACACATACACTTATTTTTAATGCTAGTTTTTTGTTTTATTGTCATTTTTACTCTCGTCATCATCAAGAGGTGATGGGAGGGCTACGTAGATCAGTCTTAATGTTACCAAGTTAACAACTTCGTTCCTTTTCTTTACGACACATTGTTCTTTGTCAAGTCATGTAAAAGACAGGGGTGAACATATTTTGAAATGGTTGAAAACAAGCGCTAATTTTATTAAATTAGATTAAACCTGGCATACAAAATAAAGTCAGTGCGTTCTACCTACTTTAACCTTAATAGTGGATGCGAAGCTATCATTAAAGAATCCTGAACCTTCACATTAAACATTCTAGACATAGTAGAAAATAAAGGAAAATCAATTTTGAACGTAGCAATCTTTTAAGGGGAATCTTCTTGCTTTAAATCTGTACTATGATTATTTTTTATGAATTATGAGAGTACATAACCAAAAAATAAGAAGAATGACATGACGCTTGGCTTTTTTGTTGCACATGGGAAGCTGTTTCTGTTACCATTACTATATCTGCTCCTATACCAAAATTATTGGTTTAGAACAAGAATAAGAGAGGTAATGAAGTTCCAATAAGTCCTAAAAAGGAATCTTCTTTTTTATAGCAAGCTGTTGCGCATACATTCACTTCTTACATTACCACTACTCACATGCCCAGTGAGAGAGAGAGGGACGCCACATATATTTATATAAAGGAAGCACATAATAACTTCAACTATTCAAAAATCTTGTTCTCAAACTGAACCCTACTCTTTCACCTTTCTGTGAAGTAACTTTCTTGCATGAAGAAGAAAAAATATCTTTTTACCATTTATGATTTTTTCCCTTAATCTTCCCACTACTACTTGCTCCTCACTCTGTCCGTACTTATTATTGTAAACATTCATTTATATTCCTATAAAGGTATTTACAAGACCATCATTGTGTTTTAAAAAAACTTAAACAGCTAAATTGTATCTGAACGAAGGTTAAAATAATGGAATGCCCTTATATCAGAGACATGAGTTGTAAAAAACCACATAGCATTATGGACGTTAATATAAAATTGTAGATTAGGCTACGCTTGTGGAATGGAGAAACAAATGCATTCCTTTCCTTCTAATTTAAACGAAATTGAATTCTTTGTTTCATTTTTCATTTTTAAATGTACAATGTTTGTATATATTTTAAACGTAATGGTGACATCATATATCACAATCACAACAAGATTGCCAGAATTTAGTGTATTATGATGTTCATCCACATTTTACGATGCATTTTAGTTTGAATAGTCAATGAGTAAAACATTATTTAATCAAGTGGTACATTTAGACGTACACAAATGTTGCCTCCAAAAATCTAAATATAATTAGCCAAAGATGAACAAATAAATAATATATTTCAACAAAAATGTTTATAGCGAATTGTCAACGTGTCCATGAGAAGATTTCCTGGCCTTAGTTATTGTTACAATTTGTATGCATGGAATGCTATATGTATTTGCATCGAACACTCAATTCTTATTCAATCAATAAAAGAATCTTAAAACCTTGAAAACAAATGTCTACCTATATGTTCATCAAGTATTGTTACATTGAGTTGCGTAATGTGCACTAATTTTAAGTTCTTGAAACATCATAATCAAATAATTTTATCTAATGAAATTATGTCATTTGCTCTAACAACAAAATAAAATTATATTGATGAACATAATCAAACTGCAAAAGATATTTGCTGTATCATCAAAATAATTTAGGCCAAACGGGTATTGTACACGCGTCTTATAACAAAAATTAAAATCTTATGTACGATAAGTACGCACGAGTGCATTATTACCAAAGATCAGTTTTAGACATTTTATTCATTCATTATTGACAGCGCTCACAAACAGCAGAGCAGCTTTTACTGCAAATAATAACTGCACACAGAGACCCATTTTCTTCACTCACTCGTGCGAAACGAAAGACGCTTCATATAAACACATGTCCATGTCGTTCTTCCCCACAACCTTTGAAAATCTCTTTGTTGACCAGCGTTCCTCCACCCTTTAACTTACAACTTCTCCGCACATAACACGCCCTTTTTTATGCAATACTTAATCGGGCTGATATTTTTAAGCTGTTCATGCTGCACCACCAACAAACAGCTGATATAAAACAACTCTTATGGAATTCCGACTTGTAAATTGGACAATTTGATGAGTAGTTCCATTTAGAAAATGAGGCATGGCATGATGAGTAACACTTTTAGTAGAGTACATGTACCTGTATGCGTACACGCATCACGGAAAGATTTTACATTGAGTCACACCTTCTTCTCGAAGATGTTTGTTCCTTTCTGGGGGTCATATCAATATCCTCCAAAACTGCTGAATGGGAGAGCATTGACACTTTGTGATGGATCTTTGTAAATATTGTGACTTTTCAACTTCCTTGCAACTAATATCCCGTTTCAAATTTCCAACAAAGTGATGAGATTGCATGAGAAAGTGTGTACGTACAAACTTTAAAGATATAATGGTGTCTAAACATGCCTGTGTGAGATTGCTTCCTATCTTTAAGTAAAAACTTTTTATATCTATGTGCTGATCTGCTAAATAATCAAAAATCAATTTTGAGGTTGCAATATCCTATTGACTTTGGCTTACTCGTATTTACCTACCACATCTACTGTCATTATTTTACTGTGTCGGTTTTATACATACTTTTTAGAAGAGTGACACTTGTCTCAGCAGAAAGATTAAATCACGAGCAAGTAAGAATGTGTTGACACTTTGGCTAGCTTTTTTCTATTTATTTAAGTAAAAACTGCCAGGAAACATGTTATCCTAATCTGTGGGAAACAACAAGTTGATGATATTTGCTCCTTTTTTAAAATTCTAATCCTTAAAGATTACGTACTACTGACATATTGATCACAAAAATTATAATCGTAGAGCTTTGAACTAAAGTCACGAACTGCCTATTTGAAGCCATGCATGTTTTCATATCATGAGACAATATAAACCCCTCAATTCAATAAACTAACAAACAAAATGTCTCATAAACTTGTTAATAACCATTTGAATTTGTTTTAAAATATTAAAGATCATTATTAAATACTTCTTAAACGCAATTCTGGTACATATTTGTAAAATTCATAGAAACTTGTACCAAAAATTTTATCACACATTATCAGTTTGGAGTTTTTGGTATTGATCATCTTCTACCTTTCTTTGTCCTCGATACATTAGACCTTTTGTACATTCCCTTTCGACTACTTGAAATTGACAATCCATTTCTGACGTTCTTTTCAGAAAGAAGACAATGATATCTGATATTGTCACCAGCATTTTTTAAAAGAGTGACACAAACAATGCCATGTTATCTTTCCAGTGCATCATATCTCAATAGAATTAAAAAAGAGCAGCGACACAGCATCATCATGATCACGGTAGTGATTTCAATTTATTCCTTTGTAGATATGACTCATTATCATATTAAACCATGAGAGACCTTGCCTTTGACTTTGAGAGAGCATCGCAGTCAAAAATAATAAAACCTTTGTGTCTAGCTTAAAAAATTACACTTTGCATATTTCTAAACAGTCTTTCATGTGATACTACTTTTATACTTTTGCTTCCGTATTCTCTCTGGTGCGGAGTGCGGACTATCCCCTGCGAGCCTACACTCTCTCTACTCATCCCAATTTAGAATACTTGATACTTCTCCGTTGCTGCTTCGTTGCACTATTCCTTTGTTGTACTCCCATCTTTTGTATGAGACCATTGTGCTTTGGCACACATTACATGACATACACATATATTATTATACAAAGTTCACTTTTTGTTATTGTTATTTATTGTTAGTTTGTATGATTTATTATTACCAAATGTGAACACTTGTTTATAAATGCAGCCGATTTCTGTCCGTGTAGTACATATTTTTGCTGTTAACTAAGGCAGAAGAGAGAAGAGAATAATATGCGTCGATAAACGGAATAATATCTATTTTAGAGTAAAAATGAATCCAGGAATGCATTAGAAAACCACATTCTCTATTTTTAGAACTGAACATTCAACGCATATACCTAACAAAATGCATTCCATATATGTACATTAATCACTTGCATTTTATACTTGAACTGGCTAGAATAAATAGCAATCATGTTTTACATACTTATGTAGGTATGCATTTACAATGAATTATTTTTTGCTTTTGTTTTTATGGAAAAGGCACCAGCCAGTGCAATTCAGGAAACTGAAAAACAAGAGTCGTTTACTGATGATCTGCTAAAGGACTTTTGTGCTAAAATTAATCTTTTGCAAATCCAGTAGAATAAATGGATTTGTAATGGTCCTCTTTGGACAGCTCACATGTTACGAAGGTCACAAATGATCGTCTGCTATAATTTTGTATGTGAGATGAAATTAGCGAAGAGCAAAAATAAAGACAAAATTGAATGAATTATGTAGTAGTTTGCTCTAGAGAAGAGCGCGAGAGCAAGGGCAAGCATTAGCAGAAGAGGCAAACAATAGAGCGAATATGTTCCGGATGTCATTCTTTTTTTAGATTTTAAATCGTTGTCCTTGTTTTCATTTTCAGATGTGGCAAGATATCGAAAGGATGATTATGGCCACCGATGGTGTCACAAGTAGCGGGGTGGCTATCGCTGTTAAAGCAGAGTATTCACCAGACGACGAAATGATTTCAAGTGACAACACTTCCAACTGTGATACAAACAATGCAAATCGCTCCACCATGAACTCTCAAGAGAGCATCAACAATACCAAATGCAATGAGGGTGAACCACTACCTGTATCACTTCGCCCCGGTTCTGGCAAGTCTTTCATGAAGTTGGAGCTTCTTGAGTCGGTAAGTGTTACATTATGTGTGTCTCCAAATTACAGACATTTTCTAACAATTAATGCTAATTGTAAATAAAATTTCACATTGTACATAAGCAAATGGCATTTTTTCATATTTATAAATATCAAAATCAACTGCAAAAAATTTGAAGAGTGCTCCATATTTTATAACTGCATATTACATGTTACATGCCAGTCGTTTCATTATTATATTCGCGTTGTTATCACTCATTTTGTCTACTTTTATATTAAACTATATAAGATTAAAATAAAGCATTAAAATTATCTGTTTTACAACAAACAATAATTATAGTACAATAAGGGAAGTATGGACGTAATATCAAGTCTGTTGTCATCCCTTCCATCATCAATAATAATAACTAGCGTAAATAAATAGAGAAAAGATCAACTTTCATATTAGTCGATCAGTTAAAATCATACGGTGATCAAATTATTCTGGCAATGGCCACAATTGGTAGTCATCTATTCAAATGATCAGATTTTAATTCTGCCGTCAGTCATCTCATCTCAAGTGTTGATAAAAGAAGTCAGATAAGAAACATCGTTATAATAATTATTATTTCTCTTCGAGGAGATTTTACGAAACACCATAATATAATGGTAAATATTAGTAATAAAAGGCTCCACACGTATCCGTTTATAATAGGCATGTCTGTCGTCGTCGTCGTCGTCGTGTCTTGCTAAACAATCATTCTAAAAGGAATTTAGCTTTGGTCCAGTTTGCCATGAAATATGCATCCATTATAGTGAACACGTATTTGCTTAAAGTAGAAACCAAATCACAAATAAACTATTTTGCCTTCTTGTTCCTAGAATATACTTTTACTCTTAAAGGGCATGACAAATATTTAAAGTCTCCTTAACCATCAGATTTTACTATCTCTAAATTGTCTCCTGCTATTATTATTATATTTATTTTATTTATGCCTATTAGAAATGTAGCAAACTTCACTAGGGATAACGTATAAGATTTTCTAGCCCACATAATCATCATTTGAAATCAGTAAAATGGCATAACCGACAATAAAACTACAAACCATTAAGAATCATTACAGAAAGTAAAAGGATATGCTTGCAGACTGTGATCAATAATATTTATCATAATATATCTCCTTGCACTTATTCTTCATTCATGAGTGGAATTTATCATGATTCATTTTCGTTTTAAGTATATGAACTAAACGACGAGCTTTTACTTTTAACTAATATTTTATAAGCGTGTAAAAATTAGGTTGAAGAGAGCGTACTAATTTAAAAACTAATATTAAAGATTGACAGACTGACTGACAAAGTGGCTCCGATTGGTCCGTACGTAAAGGTTTCAAGTCGCCTCAGCCTGTCATCCTGGACAATGATGATGCTTTTGTTAAAAACATGTTACATAAATGGATAAGATATAATAATAATATTATTATGAAGCCACAATAACAACATAGGCAATGACTCCATGCATATAGCCAAATATACGTTTTTCTAATACGAAAGAGTGATAAGAATAACACACAGTATAAGAATATAATGTGCTTGTCTATATTTATGGATGTGTTTTTAAACTCACTGATTAGATCCGTGTTCTGTTCAGTTCTTTCTAACAGTCAAAGATTTTAGGCATGTGTGTATGCATCATTACCTGTAGGACAGAGTATACGTTACTTTTGTAATCTTAAACCACTTCTGAGACGGTTTTTTGGTCCGTGGTCGTAGTAGTAACTGGTTTATGACGTTTGAAAGTCAAGAAAGGCGACGGATGACGTCGTAGAGAGGGAGAGAGTAATGCAGAATGATGAAAATTTGGTGCTTTATTTGCGTTAATGTATGTTCATCAAAATCTCTTCACAACAACAGCAGTTTTAAATAAGTATTTGTGAAATGAATATAATAAAATGGCTTTCAGTAATTACGGATCATCACGGTCTCCTCTAGACAGTTTTTCATTATCCGTGTTTTAGTTACAAATTTAGACAGTGAAAAAATAACAATGGACTGAATACTGAGGTGGTAACCGTAATAGTATAAACTAAATTATATGTTGATGTGAGCATTCTCCATGCAAAACGGGAATGGTCATGTTCATTATCTATTACTTTTCTCTTCGTCTACTTTACAGCATGCATAAAATAAAATATGATCCCCTGTTGCATTTATTTTTATTTAAGCTGTCATTTTTGTAAACCTTGACTGACTTTCTATTTTGTTTTTTATTTTTTTAAATGAATAAGGACCATATGAGATTATTGCAATGCTGAGATTATGATGAACAATCACATTTATATTCAGACTTATGTTTTTAGTATTTTGTTATGAAATTTCATTTATGTAACATTCTGATAAAAAAATGGGCCCTTACAACATTTCCCCACGTTTTATCATTTTAAAGGTATGCACCATGAAAGGAATTCAATTTGGTGAAAGGAATTCACAGTGATGATTTCAATGATTTATGTGCTCATAGGAATGAAATAAAATATGGAGCATTTACGTACCTAATGCATTACGACCATACAGCATATTTGCTACTCTACAGTAGTAACAATCGTCATAAATACCAACGCAGTTCAATTTATTTCCCATGCGTCATGTTGGTGTTATTAGGATTGTATGTGGTCCATATTCACAAAAAGTGGAAAATATTACCTACAAAATGCTGTAAATGTGAATAAAATAGTTTGGTAATGTAGTTAATATATTTTATTTCTTTATGTGGGAATTTCCAGGAGGCCTACTCTACCCAAGAGTCGACTTTTATTGGGTTCAACCATTTACACGGAGAAGAATCAGCTGGAATATTTGGAATGGATAATATTCTCAGTCCAACTGAAACTGTATCCGCAGGTAGTGGAGGGTCAGGTGAAGATCAACAGGTTCCCAGCAGCAGCCCCTTGTATAATTTATCACCCCAACATCAACACAGTCCAGAGTCAACTCACCTTCCCCACCACCACCATCTTCACCATCACGAAGTACACCAACAGCAGCAGCAACAGCAAAGCCACCATCTCACACTATCACATCAAGAGAATGAGTTCCCATCATACTACTCAAACAACAGCAGCAGTGATATCTCAAATCTGAAAATTAAATCGGAAGTAGGCTCCTTTACGTTAAACAATGAGTACTGTCAAGCTGGAAGTACTGCAAATGAAACCAGCCGTAATAATGGAACAATCGGCCTGGAGAGTTGCCGATCAGTTGAGTGTCCACCACAGCAACAACAGTTAAGCCCAGTTATCAGCACCGTGGCTTCTACGAACGGAGCAATCCATTTTACAACCTCCGGATCCGGAAGTTGTTATACAAATCTAACAAATAGTGGATCCAGCTCCCCCATTCTCACTCCGACCTCGACAAACCTCCCAATGAATTACGTGTTTTACGGAAATGAGTATCAAAATCTTGATCCGGCTCAACTCCATCATCATCAACAACATGGTCATAATCTTGCTCACAAATCTCATCCAGCTCACCATCATTACGGAGAGCAGCTCTCCCCTCCATCCACACCGGAAGATCCGTTGCTGACCAACACAACTGCCGGTACTGCTACCAGCATGAGCTCACTTCACGGAATTTCTCCAATGACCAACTCGGGACATGATCAGCATAGTAAAAATCCAATGTTCGGCTACCAGAACAACTACGCTAATTTCTTTCATCATCATAATCCGCAACAGTTTATGACAATGCAATCCGGTTCCCACTATGCTCCACAACATTACAGTAAATTGCTGACACCGCCGTCATCTCCACATTTGTTAAGCAACCCCCTGGCCGTATCTAATGCAGCATACCATCACGCAGCAAGTTCTCAATATCCTTGCGGTACTCTAATGGAGAATCATAACAATGGCCTATCTACTTCAACCAGCAATTCTTCATCTACTGGGAATCCTTCACTTGCAACTGTAGGGATAACCGTGGGACTTTCTCTTCACCACCCCACTCCTCCTCCGAGTTTGTATCATTCAGCAGGTGGAAACGGAATGATGATGATGATGATGGCTCCCAGCAGTGGTGGCTTGAAAGAGGGGCAACTGCAAACGAATTTTGCATCTCATGACAAAAGAGGTTCTTTGGTTACTCAGCACAACGCTTCATCAACAAGTGGAATATCTTCACAGAGTATAGTGGCAGCTAGCGCACCTTCAGCTCTTTCATCCCCAGCTAACAACACATCGACTACTGCAACAGCAACTAACAATTCTGTTGGAGGTAACAACAACAATGGTTCTCAGCAACCCGCTCCGAAGCAGAGACGCCGTCGTAACTGGACTCGCCGCAAAGTGATTGTTCACACATGCTCTCAACCTGGTTGCTCAAAAACGTACACAAAATCTTCTCATCTGAAAGCTCATCTTAGAACACACACCGGAGAGAAGCCGTACCAATGTAGCTGGAAAGGATGTCACTGGCGGTTTGCCAGAAGTGACGAGCTCACTCGGCATTTTCGGAAGCATACAGGTGATCGCCCATTTCAATGTCGTCTTTGTGAAAGGGCTTTCTCCCGCTCCGATCATTTATCACTTCATATGAAAAGACATTTAAGCATGTAGAAAAGTCGCATCCTTCTTTTACACCTATTATTAAAAACGAGCGTCGTTATTCTTTGTATTTAATAAGTCCGATGGTTTATTTAGTCACCCGTTCCTCTTTCTCTCTTTTTAGAATACAAAATAGAAATACGATTGTAAGGACGAACCAATCTTTAGAGAAAAAAAGTAGTTACTATCTCAACGCTGTACAAAATGTATACAATTTAGTAGCATAGTTAAAACAATGCACAAATACAATGCAATTTAACATTAATCCTGAAATTCAAAGGGGCATCTTTTACATTTTATGCATTTCTAATAAATTTAAGTAAATCTTACTACTAATCGTGAATACGTACTTAATTATGTGAGTGGCATGTGAATGAATACACATTAACGTAAGCTATAGTTTAAAAAGTATTCAAGCTCTAGCGTACTATTTTGATAAAGAACTTTTAGATAGTTGCAGTATCGTCACATTCCTTTTACAGGAGGTGGTAGTAGCAAACACATATTTCAGGGTTTCATGGTTATCTACAACCCCATATTACACTCAAAAATTTGTGTCAGTAAATCACAACACCGTAAAACTGTTGAAATACGACAAATAACGGCTATAATATTTTGGTAAAAACCAGGTAAATACTGAGAATATGAGGTATGATTATTTCAAATATTTTAAAAATTAATCTTAAATAAAGAAGTTTCTTGCGACAACTCATACATTTATTAGCATGGTTCCTTAAGTACAAAGGAAGCCGACAGTGATGACAGTTTTATGAAGTCGCACTCCTTGTTCTCCCATTTCCACAAATGAGGTTTGCGTCCCCTGATGTGTCTTTATAGCCCCAACAACAATTGTCCTTTTTTAATAAAAAATTTTGTCTTCTCTCCTGTGTAAAAAAGTATACCATATTATGATTGTTCCAGAGTTTTCTCCACTAACACTACAACCGCAGCATCAGGTAAAGGTGAGCCAATTCTAAGTTTTAGTTGTAGAGGGACGCATCTTCCTAAAAGGGTTTTCGGAGTTTATGATGTAGCTATATAGGTATGCATTGCATTCTCATTTGTACTAGAAACAAAGGAAAATGTAGATTTCCTCCGATCTTGTTGATGGTCTAGAAACACGCATACGTAACATTTTTGTGGTCTCTCCATCAAGTCACCCTTAATAGCAATGACTTGTTTCGAATTGTCGATGCACAATTGCTGTTTCTTTGTGCTGAGGCAGCTTTTCCGAATAACGAGAAGAGGAGGAAAGAGAGGGGGAAGGGAAAAAGTTAATTTGAGAGAGAAACTGTGTTGTACACACATTGTCATTAAAAACTCAAAGTCTCTTCTGTCTTTTTTATATTTATGTATTTATAGAGCTCATTGATGCGGAGAGTAAGACATTAGAAAGGGGAAAAGCATGTTCCTTTTGAATGGACACGATTGGAATATTATACAGAAATGCAGGTTGCAGGCAAGGTAGTTAGTTTTTGTGAGAGAGTTAGTGCAGCAGCAAGGAGGCCGACACACACTACAGAGAACGTCAATCTCACATTAAAACTTTTTTCTTAAAAAAATGACGGTGATGGTGAAACCTGTACCTCAGATAAAAATATTTTTGATGATATCTTGTTGTGAGGGAGCTACAGATTCGTCACCGTATTATTATCACCTCGAAAAGAATATCTTTTGACACACCTGACTTGTGTGTGAGGTGCGGATCAGCGTGAAAACAGTCGTCAGCACGACCCCTCTACTATTTCATATCATTTTTACCAATAGTTTTAACGCTCTTAACTGGTACCTACTTATCGAAACTGATAAAACGAGTTGACAACATTCCTCTTTGTAAATGAGAATAACGACCATTCTTTCATATAATAATCCATGTACCATCTTTGAATCTTTTCGTTTGGTATTTATTTATAGTTTAGAAAACAGTTTTTTTCTCTCCAAGTTCCCTGGCAATATACCTATAATTTATGCACATCGTTCCCCATGTGTCTGTAGCGCTGTTTACACGCATACTTGCTGTATGTTATTTTGTTTAAGATATGAAAATAAACGTGTTTATCTGAACATAAAGCTTTGTTAGAATTAGCCTTTCTGATAGAGTATGCGATAAACAAAGAATGAAAACTATTTGTGTCGCGGTTTGTTGTATAGACGGTTGTGCTAATTTTTTGATGATTTTATACTATTTTTATTTCAGAACTAAGTATTTATTCTTTTAGTTTATATCGAATTGTTTTATTTATTTCGCATTATCTCTTTTACAACAGAAGTAATAGCAACTTTCGACGTTATTAACATGTAATATGATAAAGTAAGATAAGGTATTAGTAATTGCTTTTCTAGAATACGTAGGATAGTTGAATTGAAAGCTCAATTATTTGAAAGAATTGCCGAACAATCTGAAATATAATTTTGTATTTATTCTTGTAAACTTAATGTTTATGCATTAAATGCAGACTAATTCCCGTGTGAAATAGACCAAAAATTATTTTGTGACCGGTTAAATAGTAGATTTAGAACCTAATTAAGTTTATACGTTTATAAGAATAATATGTTAATAGTAAAAATAACTAAACATAAAATTTTAAATAAATACACAGAATATATTGAAAAGGCCAGTTGAAACCAACGATTTATCTTACCCTTTAATACTTGGAAGAGGGAGACCCTCGTTCGTGTTTGTATATTTTTACCATTAGCTTAAGTTAGGAGGATTCATCTCGACCCTTTTCTTTTCTTGAGAATCAAGATAGAGGCTTTAACTACTCCAGTGTGTTATCTGGCAGCATCGCGTCGGAATGTTGGACAAGACGTCTAAATGAAATTGATACTTACTGCTCCGTCACAAAAATGTTTTTTCTACTCTCAAGTTAAGGTTTCCGCAAATCACTAATTGATTCGTAACTACCTGTATTGCATTAAATTGTAACATTGGGAGCTGTTCGAAATGCAGATATGTTTGCAGGAGCACTATCAATTTACTTGTTTATAGAACCATTTTCTGTAAGTAATAATGTGTAATATTTTCATGTATGTTAAGAATAAAAACGCTGTAGCCAATTATTAGTCTCAATTATAAGTAGATAGCAAATATTTTTTGTATGTTTTTCTTCTGATTTTTAGCTGTTTTAAATTATAGGGTATGCATGTAGTAGGACACATGACAATGCAAATTGCAAACTGTACAATAGTGTAGGAAATAAATAAAATATGGACATAATTGTAACAATAATATTATTACAAACTTTATTTGTAAAGCGGTACTACTGTATTGAATTTCTTGTTTTTCTGTGACAAATAAAGTAATGATTTGTTTGCGAATTAAAATAATGTAGATACATCATATTCAATGCTGCCTTTGGACCAAGAGGCAAATGAAGGAAATAAATATTAATCATAATAGCAAAAAATGCTCGGCTCCTCCATAATTTTTTACTTTACTCATAATGCTGCACTATCTGCATTTTTACTGACTGTCAATTAAATTATGTTTGGACTCCCCACATGAAAATGCTAAATATCAACTGGAGAAGATCAACACGCACATATTTGTACCATTTATTGTTTATCAAACCATCAATCAAAAGCATTACGCATGTATGATTAATCAGAAATCATATTACAATGAAAACTTGGTGTGTTTGTAGCAGCGAACAATGCGGAACAGAGTGTTTTTTAATATTATATATTATGTTCAATCAAAAGTTTTGTGTGGGTTGTAAAAGTCCGTAGGATGTGTGCAAAGCAGACGTTTTCTTCTGTCCGCGTATCTTACCCAAACATAATTACCTATGTACGAAGCGTACATCACAGAAAAAAACTAGTCTGTTTCTTTGACTGAATGCTGAAGGAATGGAAACCAGTAAAAAGTCAATACCATCTATCGAAGCAGTAGGAGGTTCTCATCAACATTATCATCGACATCATGATTCTCATGAACAAAAAACCTTGATCACATTATGATAATTGATGATGATACGTCGTCTTTGTCAGAAATGCGCCTAAATGCTCAACAATGACATCAGACATTGTTGGATGAGATGTGGCCTGTGAAATAAATAAAATGAGAATAAGCAGAATTACAATTATTTATGTGCTATTTATTTGTGAATATATACACAATTATTAGATGAAATGCTGTTGATGTAAAGTTTGTTTATTCTAAAAGATATGGCATCTGGAAATCACTACAATCCAAAAGCTATATAACGAGCTAATGCATCGATAGACAAGAAGAAGCATCAAAACTATCGTCAGAAATTTTGTAACGCCACCGGTTTAAAAAAGAAAACCCCATTTGAATCATCCGTTTCAAAAGGTTATCACATGTCATTTGGGTAAAATAGTATGAAATGGAGACCAAAATTACTATTGCCAACTAAAATATAATTAGGGTGACTATCCGTATTTGTCCACAAGTAATATTGTTCATAATTCAGGTAAATAGTGCATGTATCTGTCAGAGATATCCATGTAAAATTTTCTTGCTTCGAGACGAACAAAATGTAACGACTTAATTGAAGTCTTCTAAAACGTCATAATACCCAAATTCATTTAATGATTTAAAAAGTTAAACATTAAAATAAACAAAATTGTCTATAAATCAGTTTGCAACTTTCTGTTTTGGTAAAGACAGTCAAGGTAGTGCAACATAATAATCCGGTTTCAAACTTTTGGTGGCAGTTGACTTAATTTACAGAATTGTTGAATTTTTCTAGTTCTTGTACACATTTAGTTGATAAAACACATATTGATACCAGTATCATTCTCAAAAGGACCATCAGACGATCTGTTGAACAGGAACCATAATATAATTTACAAGGATGAATAATATAAAAAATATAATTCACAAAAAAAAAAGAAACCGCAAACTGATTTCCTTTAAAACTCCATGGAGCAGGGTAGTCAAGGCATATTCGATTACATTACTATTTAAACGTGAGCAAAATTAAGTTGGTTCTCAAGTATATCATGTATCTGATGAATTAATGTATCCTCTTGTACAAATATGTTTGACAATATGTTTGGCATATAAGATCCACTCCACAAGCCCTTCCAATCCAAATGAAGATGGCAATAACGACTAATATCATTATCACTTCCAATTTTAAGTAGAATATGCTCACTGTCAGTATGCAATATAAGTATCATTGCTATAATTCATTTGACTAAAAATATTTAGTCGTGCGTGTTGGATATCATGGACAAAACGGAATAATGGAGAGCATTAGTAGGTGATGTATGCTCATGTTGATCATCATTTTTTAAACAACAATAGTAGCCATAACAAGTGACAGTGATTCCACCAATAATGTTGGAAGAACTGCCTGGTATCATGAAAAAAAATGAAACGACTAGAGTTTTACCATATCTGGCACTTCATTATTACTTTAGTGGAGACAAACAAGGCTGCAAATTATTACAAATCATGACATCTCATGCACTCATAATTTAAAGCACACTTCCATTAAAGGAGAATATGATATCAATTTCACAACAAAAATTTTACACAAAAAGTCAGATTCAAGAACCTCGTGCGTAGCAAGCCTATGTCAACCAGGGGAAATTACGTGATAATGATGCACTTCATGTGATGTAGAGATAATGATAGAGATGATTTTAGATGCATAATATTTTAGTTTGGAAAGCCCTTACTTCTTACCAAAAACTATACCATCATCATTTTTTACAAAAATAAGACAAATTATTGTGCTTATTAGCTGGCGGAAGTGTTCATATTTTGTAAAAAATATAATAGTTAGTAATCACGCATCATTTCAATTTTCATTTGTATAGATAGATGTACCATAAGAACTGTAAAAATTAAGCAATTGGGAATGTGTAAATGATCAACCTAAATATTGTTCGAAGAGATCTTCAAACCTCCAATAATATTTTTGTATTGTTAATTGTTGCAGAGTTGAGCATCACAAAAATTACAAAGCTATTATTTGAAAACTATTATAAAATGAAGTATTTTTATCTCTGTATCAGTGACTATAGTATGCAGCACTAGAAAATGAATGGGACGACACAATGTTACTAAATCTGGTTTCATTATTTAAGGCACCTGCACTGTCCCTCTCCCTCTACTCGCTTCTCAAATTTCCGAGCAATGTGACTGAAATAGCCTATTATGAAAGTTGAACGTATATGGACACAGAGTTACTTAGCAGGTTGACGATAAAGAATTTCCCTCTTGAGTTCATCTAAATGTGCTTCTGACACCAGTTCTATTACAAGTGTTACATAATACCCCAAAAAGACACCGTTTCCATTTTTTACCAACTTCAAGCATAAAATCAACAGTGGCACACTTTTACTTATTCCCTTTGTTGCATCCAAGTGGTTTGGCATGTAATTTTATCCAGGAATGCCGAAAACATGATATTATTCCGTTCCGTACTCTCCATTACTTGAAGTACATATCACCATTACAGAAGAAATAGGGTGAGCACCTGGTATATGATGATCTTCATCAGTAGCATTTGATATTTTAGACTATGAATGAATAAAAAAAGTCGAGCCATTCAAATGAATCCGTTTATTGTATTATTTACTATTATTATACTGCATTGAAATTTGAGACGATGAATGAAGTTCAGAGCATGAAAAGATTTAGAATCAACTGCTAAGCGCATTATGCTTAAGTAGAAACCTTATTTACTGTTTCATTTGCATATGTGATTGTTATACAAACAAACAACAAAAAACGTTAAACGTAACGTAACTCTGCTCTTTTTTTCTTTCTCTGGCACGCTATTTTCATCTTGCCAAGATTGAAAAAGTTTATTCATTTTATAAGAACCGTTTTTTAGAATGGTCTTTCTTGCACTTATTGCTAGCTGTTCTAATGTATGGCATTGTTTTCAATAATATCAAATCCAGGAGGTGTGCTGAGTCAAACTGTTTTGCATACTTTGTTCATTAACTATTCCTTTCACAATGAGGATCATCTATTACATGAGTAACCAAAGGATGATCCATTAGCGTGTGGCATAGCAGAACCATTTACATATAAAAGTAAAATAGTGAGTCGCGAGAATAAATGATTTGCTCAGAGTTGGATTTGAAATAAGCTAGCTCATTAAAAAACTTGATGAATGATCCTATTAATGATGTGTTTTTTATTCTCTCAGAAGCTATACAGGTTGATTTTACTTTTACGTCTAACTTAATTAATTTTTCATGCTATTAGTTTCTTGAATCATGTTTAGTCACTTCAAACTATCAAACCATGCTGTAACCATTTAATTTTAATCAAATTAACTGCTGCCGCTGTTGAAGAGTTCTTGTCAATTGTAATATATTTGTTTACTATTGAACCGTACAGTGAGTGCGTATAAAATTATTCACTTGTTTAAGAAATTCAATAATATTTATTATATTATCATTTTTCTAATCTGAATGGAAGTCATTAAGCAGCATGTACACGAACGGAGAGCTGAGAATTAATTGTTTCAAAATTAAACAATCATGTTGTCACCTACAATCCAAGTGGAATGTGACCCATTCAAATTCACTCTACAAGGTTGCTTGTCTCAAGAATGCACTTGAGTGCATGTTTTACTTTGTAGGAATGTATTTGGCGATTATATACGTTCGTATCAACATCTAGTGGTAATAATTTATGTTGTCAAGAGGAAAGGAAAATATTTTTGCTATTAAACGAATAGCAATTAACTTTTACCCAAAGAAACTCCAGTTAATCCGATGAAGACATGATGAAAAAATTCGACCAATTTTGATATCTCACTAGAGGCAGGCTTAACCCAGTCTTCTCGTTAAGATTCTCCAGAGAATTCCTGTACATTACTTACTTAGACAATGACGTTGTCATGCGGAGGATTATGCTTTCTTGTTTATCGTGTTCACAAGAGCATAACATATGGGATCATAGGAAATTGGCTGAAGACCTTTCAAAATACATACCTATGATCTGTGTATATAAGCTACATATTATGTAGTGTAAAAGCAAGAAATATTTATCGACATAACCTCAGGTAACTCTCCTCGACTTGGATCTACATTACATCCTTGGAGCCGCTAACAATATAGATTGAACTTAATCGTTTTAATAAATCTCCGGTTACGATGTGTCCGGCACATTTATTTTTTCCTCACTATGTTCAACCCTGATTTATACTTACCACCACACATTTGACTTGTTTCTTTCCAGTTCCACTTCCAATGCAGTCACATAATAAACTATATGTGACTACATCGGAGAATATATTTGTAGATATATAAATTTTTCGGACAAGTTCATCTTAAGCATTATCGTTATCTTTAACGTTTTTATTATACAAAAGCACGGACATACATGCACAGCCGTTATTGTCAGGTTTTCTTGTCCTTGTCACCATTGTAATGCGTAAAAACTGCATAGCAGTCTAATGTAAGGAATTACTCAGGCATGTGAGCATTCACACGTTGCAAAGTGACTGGCCTACCACATACTCTAATTACTACATTCCATGTTCACCTGAATTGTTTCTCCTTTTATTTAGAACCCACTGTTTGTTGACCTGTAAATAATGATGATTCATTTGATATTGTTGATGATTATGTAAAAAATATTGGGATTAGAAAAGTAAGGGTGTATATTGGGAAAGTGAATGTCTCTGTTAAACTAGGGAAACGCTTAGGAAGTGTATACAAAAATATACGTAGAAAAAAAGAAGAAAAAGTAAATAAATGAGCTATATTTCAGTGTTCTCCCATGAAGATGCATCTCTATCAGTTGAAGAATCATTTCATTGTTAACAATCTAATGATAGATTTCGATTATTTTCCCTGTTTGTCGTTAAATTTTCAAGAGCTCTGATACGTTCTTTCTTTATCGTACCTGAGAAGTATGGCATGATTAAGACACTTTCAAAACGAGATGTCATCATTTTCTCCCTTTTTTGTTTTGCCTCCGTGTGTGTGAAAGGACCTCACGGGAGACGCTAAGCTTTTTCCTTCAAATCAGGTCAGAAAAAGCTGGTAGATTTTCGGAGATATAAATCGGATTTTCATTCTTTTATAACATTATTCCTACTTATCCTCGAATCAAAAAACGAAGAGGACAATTTAGACAGTGTCAAACAATACTGTATGTATATAGAAAATAGAAACATTAAAACTGTTTTTATTCCAGTGAGACTGATTTAATGTGTACATTGTATCATTCATAATGGGTTTAATTCTAGTCATGCTAGGCAGCATATTTATACCCAGAAACTACTTTTCAACAAGTTGGCTGAATGATACATATTTACACATATTACGTACATTTCATGTTACCTTGCGCGTCCACTGAATCGGTATCTCCACGATATGGCATTGTTTCTATAAGCTTGTTAGTTTAGTTACTCACCAATCAATTTGGTCACAGGAACAAGTGAAATGTTTTTTGATAAGAGGAAAAGGGTTTGAAGATTTTCAGGTTTATGAGAGGATCAGGAGATGCAAAGAGAAAAGGGACTTATTCCCATACTGCCTATATACTTGCGTTCCGCCATATTCCACTTGTTTCACGTATTTATCAGACAGTCATTCTCATATATTACGCTCATTATCCATTTTCTATCGCTCTCACTGCCAGTTTGAGAACACATACAGGTAAACTGGGAACAGAATGGTTTATAATATTTCTTTCGAGGCACTTACAACAGCTCTCCTTCCGATTTTCAATGTTTATTTGACGTGAGACATCGTGGCGCGATGTACTTTTGAGATAATCGTTACGTGAAAGAATGACTTTATTATTTTCTTCCAAAATCGTTATTATTACAACACTACCTCACACAAACATCCATCCACTCTTTCTCCAATGATGTGTCTGGGGATGATTGCTAACAGACATTGTAAATTGTAATATAAATGTTGCATTACAATTGATAAGGGCGCCAGCAATTCACACTGGGACGTTTAAAAATACTGAAGATGATCATTGTTATAGCTAGTTTTAGAATTTTCACTGGGTCATGAAGGCATTCATGAAGATGAAATCAATTAACAAAGATCTTTGTTTGCTTGAAATTGAAACACAATCTGAATTGGCAAGCTAAACGCAAATGTCTTGATTTAAGTTGAGCATTTGATATTCAGGCTAATGAAGCATTTATTTATTTACAAGTTGATTCTAAAATGATTTTGAAACATTAGATTTTGTGGCATAATATGCTAATTTTATAATAAAGCCTGTCACAGTTACATAAAATTCCGATTGCTTCCTTTGTTTGCTTAGAATTACAAACAACTGCAGACAGACGGTATAAATCATCATCCTGGAGAAGTGCGGTTCCACAATATTTTATAATACAACACGATCTTCTAACAGCTTTTGTGTGAAAGCATGCCAGAGGAGAAAATACATATCACTTATTTCTTTCAGATGAATAGAAGTCAGTCATTTACTCTTCCTTTAAGACGGTGGAGTATCTCAATCAAAACAAATGTTTCAATGAATTCATGGGAAGTTATACAAGACTTTTACATTCATATATTCATATACAGGCAGGCAAATAAAAATATTCACTATATAGCTACAATATCACCAAAAAAGAGAAAAATCTTCATAGATCATATAGAAGCACAAGCAGCTCATTAAGACACTAACAAATGAATAAAGCCGAGCCCTGTCAAAATATTTACTTTAGATGTTTTTATGAAAGAAA
>JAQFYG010000661.1:0-26287 GCA_034694325.1 Entomobrya corticalis | reverse complement strand
TTTTACTATTAACTTTGTGGTGAAACCAAGAAACCTTTCCCTGCGTCCTGCGTTTTCTACACTTTATACTAATCTAAAAGGCTCTCGTCAACTAATATACTGCCACGCTGCTGGAGACTGGAGATTTTCATCTAGAAAGACACACAGGACAGGACAGAAACAAACATCAAAACAACGTCACAAAACATTTTCTCAGTCTAGTCAATAGTTTAGAGTTTAGAGAAGGAATGATTTCAGAATCAAGAGAAGGGAGGCACTTTACTGCTTTTTTACAGGGATCCAGTCCTATTCATTTCATCGTCATCATCATCAGACCATGTGAATATCTTGTGCATATTTTATATTTATATGAACAAACCATATCAGACGACATGTACTGTCAATTAACAATTAAATTATCTCCTCTGCTCAACCAACAAGTTTTTGACACCTTAACCGTTAAAAATCTCCAATATAGTTTAAATATAGAAAGCTCTCTAATTTCTAATTTAATTTTATTTATTTTTCATTCAATTTCCCTTTAGATTCTTACTTTATTCTACGAATCGATATTAATTGCAGGCGGAAAAGACAATTAACTACCACTACCACGTCTTTATATATTTTACACCCCAAAAAATATTCCGTTATCTCCCAACCAGTATTTCAGAATAAACTTTGGGGCAACATAAGACCTCCTCAAAATATACAGGATAAAAATGAACATAAAAGTCACCTTGTGCCCATCTTGTTGTCGGCAAAATATACATGAAAGGAAATCCTATTTATTCTCCATCACTGGATATTCTATCATCGTCATAAATAATGCCATATCAAAAAATTCAAAGCTACTTTTACATCTTCTTCTTCCCTGCATATTATATGTATATATATATATTTTATATTTTTCAGCAATGATATGATGATCTTTCATTCCTGTTCGTTGAGTAGCTCACTTAAAGTATTCACTCTTACACAAGCATACATACATATATTTTTATCCTCTCCAGGTACTTATGTGAGCACTACACCAAAAGTATTTTCTTTTGACCACCATATCAAAGTGGAAAAGGGGATAAAGGTGTACAAAATGATGATAAGGCATGCTCATCGTCATCATGGCCACAAAAGAAACATGATGATCTTCAGTATACACTTCTCTACTTTAGTTTTTTTTTCGACACAGTATGATATCATTATAATATACGATGATGATGATCATCATCATGTTATGATTGCATAAGAGGATAGAAAAAATGAGAGAAAAAAGGAGGATCTGAAAAGAAAAAGTGCACGAATGAGTGGAGTGGCGGTAGTCTTTATATATAATTTCCTAGATATTCCAGGCTTCTTTCTCTCCACATATCATCATGTATTCATCCACATTACATGGCTTTCCTCTCCCAACAAATAAAGTGATGAGAGTGCATGAATAAAAATTTATTTTTATAGAGACCAAGTACCGGATAAAAATATCATGTAAAGTATACTCCGCAATGAATCACAATCATGTAGTGATATAATAACATGTAGAGTAATAATAATAATAACAAATATGGTTTTAAAAAGGGTCCTCCACTTTGTCGCCACACTTGAAGCTCCAGATCTCCATGTACAGTGTGTTTACACTAGCTCACTAAAGAAATACTGAATAAAAAAGTATACAGTATACAAGACATAAAATATATCATGAGGTGTATCAGATCATGAGAGAAAGGAGTAGGTACTTAATTCCACGTAATAACAGAGAATACCAGGTGTATATCACCTCAAACTTTAAAAAAAAATCTTTTTCATATCAAAAACATTTATAAAATCTGCAATCATCATACCTGGTTTTTTACATAGAAAACCATTTCACCATCACCACATGTATCATCTTCATCTTCCTTCATGTTCTCCTACCTCATCTTATTCTACACAGATCTACTCTGGTTGCTCCTTCCTCGGCACACGTAGAAAAGGCTGTGCACTGCTCTTTCAACATCCTCTACCCTTTTTTACTCTTCTCTCAACACACAACCCTTTTTTTACCTCTTTTTCGGCAATATGGTACGTTACGTAGACCCAACTCTTAACTGACTTGATAGAGATTTGTGCATGTCAGTGCGTGTGTATTTACTAGTGAGTGGTGATGTTAGTTGATACTGAAGAGGACAGAGGAGCATGTTATTTTTTTGTGTGGAGTGAGCAAAATGTGGTATAAAAATGTGAACACACATCTTCTTCATTCTTCCTTCAACTTCCACTTTCCACTTGCATAAACTCCAACATAACATATTATACTAAATACATGCCTACTTATAATGCTTAAACATCATGACCACATTACATTTCACCTTTTCACAATAAATAATATGTGGTTCATCATGATCATCATGATCATGTCAAACATACGGTTATACACCAAAAAAAAACCCAGCAGGCAAGCGCTCCTCTGTTCACTCTGTTCATCTCTCTCTCTCTCTTTTCAGTTGATATATAAATGTGTGTGTGTGTGCTTAAAAGAGAGAGATTTTGAGAGAGAATATTTTGGAAGTTGCAACCTTAGGGTCGGACTTGGAGTGAAACGCCTTCCTCTTGCTCATTCTCGGCTGAAAAACCAATCGGGATGTGAAAAGGGAACGAAAATCTCGACGCATTGCTCTATCACAATTGTCTAAAAACCTGGGACTCGGTTTCCTTTTTTTTCGCCCTTGTACTTACCCATCTTATTGCTGCCTTTTCCTTGTTCATTCATACACAAAATACGTATGATCATGCTACAACATATTATCATCATCATGCTTTTAACACATATGGCATGTAATTTCTAAGTAAATATGAATGAAAGCACATCTAACAAAAAATTTTTGGACACCTTTTCCCTGCTGTTCTTATCAGTCAGTCAGTCAATGAAAATCCAACTGCCGGTTTGAGAGTTTTCTTCAAAAAATGGTCACAATTTCTGGGTAACCTTTGATATCACACCAACCGAACATTACCATGAAATACATCTATAATTATAACTCTGTTTTTTGATTGTCCATTTTTTATAAACTAGCAAAATAACTTTACAAATATTTTATTTAAAAAGAAAATTAAGCAGCCACCTTGACTGCACACTATTATTACTGTTGACATATAATTACACCATTTTCCCAGTTCTTTTCAAATGAACTAGCACTTCCGACATTCCTTTTCATAATATCCCATTCTTTAATATATTTTGTTCCGGAGAGATAAAATACAGAGGGCATTCACAAAAAGTATATAAAAAGCCGTAATAATAGCAACCTGGAGAGAATAGAGTTGTAAACTTACTAATGGACAGTACATGAACATTGCCCAGTGTTAAAACGGGATTTAAAACTCATATTTATTCATAATAGCTTTGCTGTAAAATGACGACATCCGACACGGGCTCTTTTGGATCTTGGTGGTGCAATTGTGAATCAACTTCAAAAAGCTAACTGCTTTTTCCAAACAGAAAAAGCGAAAGTAAGGTTCATGTTCACAATAATAATTTCACCTGAAAGTACACATACATATCATCACAAAGAGGATAATGTCTCGGTGGGCCACTCTCACAAATACTTTTTATACCTATTTCACATTTATTTGCTAAAGCAGATGGAATACGGAATCATTTACTAATATATAATTTTACATATATCCTCATCTCATCATACTTATTACTTATGTGAGTACCCCCTACAAGGAAAAAGCAAAAATGTTAAAAATCTCTCCAGCTTTCTTGCTGAGATTTTTTTTCCTTTACCACCACTACCACCATCATCATCATCTCATTTCACATTTCATTGACAATGACACGTTCAGCAGCAGGAAATAAAAAGAGATAGAAAGAGACGAGAGACCTAAGCTTATATACATTTTTATTTTTCATAAAGATGAAGGGACTTGACAGAGTCACTCCCTCTGGAGCTCTGGTTTAAAAAATCTCTTCAGTGCCCTCCTCTCATGAACATCCAGTCAGGCTTTTTATTTTGTGCATTTGCCTGCAAACAATAGATGAGCATTTCACAGATTTATCCATAAACACATACATATATGTGAGGACAACGTCCTTTTTTAAATGTTTTGTCCAGAGAGATATTACATAAAAGTATATAAAACTCCCAAGAGAGATGGACAAACCCTCTTGATATGAATTGAATCTCTCTCTCTTTCTGTCTGTGAGCCATTTGTTTGTTGTGTTTTTTAAAATTGCAATCAACTCCTTTTTTTCTGCTCTCTGATGTGAGATGAGATGAGGATGCGTGTAAATATATGTAATCCCTAATGGGCTAGTAGTTTATGATGAGGAGTGAGCTTTTGGTAGTATATGATCATTTTATTTTTTAAAGTCTTTTCTCAATCTACCACAAAGTCCTGTTATTGATGACGGTTGCAAAACCGAATTGAACAGCAGGGTGCAAACACACAGGACACAATAGTGGAATAAAGCTGGGCAACGTCGTAATAATCTCTGTTTTATTCACATATATTTTTCTGGGATTTTTTGGGGCATTGTGATGTATATACTTTTGCAGATGCGGTGACTGGTGACAAATAAGCTTGTAAACTACGGGGAAAAAAATAAAACGGGAAAAAGGAAGTATTTTTTGGGAACTAATGATTAATTATTAATTAAGCAGTTCCCAATTTTCCCATTACATCATAATATGCTATCAGGCGATTTTGATGATGTTTTATCAATAATTTTTATGTTATGTTGAAACAAATTTTTACTTTGTTGATGGATATGAATGTCACGTAAAAAGACAGGGCATTCATGAACTTCTTGTTATTATCCGTGTCCGTGTTTCGTATTCATCAAGAGCTTTACTCAATGGAGCCGAATAAATGGGATTATCTTTATCGCAAACAAGCGTATCTCTCTCTATTTTCAAATTACAAAAATCACCATTCATTATAACATACATGCATGCAATATGCAATATCACTTATATCTACTTTCACTGTTGTTCCTTTATTTAATATTAACTAAGGAAAATACCCTATTTAATTTAAATATGATCGTGTGTAAATATGCATCTATCAATTTCCAATCCAATTTTACATCCACCAGGACGAATCTACTTTAAACTATTCATCTCCTCTGACCTTTCGCAATCTAGAATCTTTTTTACAACAAATATGCAAACATTCTTCAAATTCAAATTTTTTCAAATGATTTAAAATTTTATCTTAAAAAGTATAACTTATTCTAATTCAAGTAAGGATTCTGCGATCACATATCAAAAAGATACGAAAAAATATACAAAGAATGACGAGAACAAGAATATTTAATAGAAACAGAGATTACAATCCACAAAGTTTTCTAAATCTTCCTGCCTAATTCACAAATTTTTTACCCAAAAAATCGTTGACGCAATTCCTGAGTTTAAATTCGACGGGATACGCAACACAAAATAGGTAACATTTTGGTTTAAATACGGTATAGATCAAGATGAGAAATGTTGAGGCTGGCTACATGGATACTATATCATTCAACAATCATGTACAATAATAATGTAATCCGTTGTAATCCAAAAGAGATTTACTTTTTTTTCTAGGGCTAAATCGATGAATTGGTTTTCAATATGTTGTACTTGTACACATGTAATATTTTTTTTTTGAGTATGATATATTAAATGCTGTTGTGTGGAATAGGTTCACGCGGATGTCTTTTCACATTAACGTCAGGGAGCATCATCCTCAACAAAATAGTTTATTATCATCATCGTTTAAATACATGTTCAATAGAAAAAAAATCACACCACAAAAGCAAGGTGAAGTTCAATGTTGTGAAAAAAATATGTTTTCCAACTTCCAAGTATTGTTAAATTATTATTTATTCTTTGGAAAAGATGAAGATGTTCAACATGATTTAATCTGACTGATCTCTTCTTTATATTTTCTCTAAAATACTTCTGATTTGATGCTCAACTCAAACAAATCTTGTGTATAAGCTCTCAGATGAGAAATCGCATTCATTTGGACTCAAAGAAAAGGCAGATTGAAGTATTTGGTACAATTATTTTAAAAAAAGACTGTGTAAGTACACATATTTGAAAAGATGAAGACATCTAGGTTCATCACATGACAGAGGATAAATACCGTTCGCAAACCTGTACTTCCGGTTTCCATTAAATGTGAAATTTTAAATGTTGATTAATAAAATATTTAAGAAACAGAGAAAATCGTTGAACTGAAAAAAATACCGTTAAACGATATTAAATATGACCAAAGAAAGAAAATATTGAATGGAACAGATTTATTATAAGGAATTCCATAAAAAACTTGTACTGCAGAACAACGCCATCTTGAGAAGATCATTTTATATTTTTCATATTCATCCAAAAAATTTCAAAAGGTGAACATTAAAAAAAACTTACTGCCAAAATGACATCAAAAGAAGATTACATTTTTCCAGGTGAAGGTGTACATAATTTTTTTGGGTTGACATTACAAATATTATTTATATTTATAGATAATCGGTAATAATCGATTACCTGTATTAGGCGCATTATTATTACAACTTAAACATGATTTTTTTTCTTAAACTTAAAGGCTTTACTTTAAATGTTGTTTGTCAAGCCTTTTGTCTACACCAGCTTGTTGTAAAATGCCAATTTTTTGTCTTCCTTTTCGTTCAAAAGTAAAAGGTCATTTTTGCCCTTTCAATTGATCCTGGTGGGGGTGATGATCGCGATGATGAAAAGAAAAAGGAGTAAAAAGAAAAGTGGCACAAAGGCTCCCGACTCTACTCATTTCTATTGTCCATCGGAAGGCAAGCGATTATAAGATGATCATTTACTCCGTTTGATGAGCTCTGTGCGTTGGCGGCGTCGGCAGAACAATAAAGGCTTGTATATAAATCTATAAACTGTTCTATATTGATGATCCATCATCTAAACATATTCTAAACCAATCCAAGTGAAAGAGTTTTTAAGAAAAAAAAAGTTGAATGAGGGAAACAATAGATTTTTCGAACAAACATGGATTACATGATGATGAGCCGCTTTATATTCTAACATTTTTATTTCCCCAAAAAACATTTTTTCTTCATTTCTTTTGCTTGAGGCTTTGTTGTCGTTGTTGTTGGTAAGAAGAAAATCTCTTAATCTTTTTATACTTATCCAGGTAAGCAGACAGTGATCCTATTGTGGATGATCAGTCTTGACAGTAAATATCGATTGATATCCTTTTTTGACATAATCAGTCCGAGTAAACTATCCAACAAAATAGAGAAAAAATCTGACAACAGATTGTCATTTATTATGACCATATCACCTAAAAGGACAGAGCTAATTAGCCATTTTACTTTTTGTTAAAGATTATCATCTAAATAGAAAATCTCCTTAAGGCATACCTTAAATATTATATAAAAAATTTTAGATTTTTTTTCATAAAAACCTCATTCTAAATGTTACAAAAAAGTAACATTCTGTTGAAGTAAACCACCCGAGGAGATCCACTTCTATGTGAGTACTTAAAGGGTACACTATTTATTGTCATCCGAGAAAAGTAGCAGACTTGAACAGAAAAATATTATGTCCTGAGGACAACCCCAGGAGTCATGGATATTTCCAGCATTTTATTTTTCAAGTGCTACAATTGCAAGTTGCATTATTATGATGACGATGGCGTGTTAATAGCAAAAAAAGCAATTCAGTTAATGGTACATACTTCACTGGTGACGATAATACTCCCTGTGATGCTGGATGAAAGAAAAATAGATATCCTGAAAATGAAGTGGATGATCGGTTGCATGTTGCAATCAGAAGAATTGGACACATTGACAATAATATATTCTTATATTACGTATTATTCTTTTTCTGACGATGAAAGATATATTTGTTGAGTGTGAAAATAATCTTGCGAATTATCGCCATCAATATCAAAAAGGAAGGAAATGATCCCTTCGCATGAAAATTAGTTTCAACGGAACAGATGGAAAATGGATGTGTACTTTAAGTACTGGTAGTAGTTGATATTGATAGTGGTGACGAACACTTATTTTCACAGTAGGAGTTAAAGGACGATGATGATATCATAAAAAATTTGGAAATTATATTTATAAATTATACAGAGAAAAATGCTACCTAGTTACTTATGTACCTGTAGTAATAATAGTCTTTAGTTAGATATGCTATATACTTATATTCCTTAGGGGCAATTAGGACATTTGTCGCTGGCTTGATTTCCTTTTACCAAAACCTGGTAATGCTGTTTTACAAACAAAAAAATTATTGTTTTCGTAAAACTTTTTCATTTTGTTACAGTTTCGGGCAGTGAACTTAGGAATTGAATAGGATATTGCGATTGACATCTAGTGGCTCGGGTGGAAATGGAAAGTGTCGATTCTTTTAAATTTTAGGCTTTGTTCGCTAGTTGGTTTAAGCTGTGAAAAACACAAATGCACAAAGTTTCTCATGAAGATGCCATTAATTGCTAAGTGTTCTTGTTAAAAAATGCATTATGCACATAATATTTTTGAATAGATGATAATTATTATCGGATGATGTTAAGGACAATAAAAAAGGATGAATTAAGTTTACAGAATTATTGCATGGCTGACAAACTATTAAATGAAATAACAATTACAATTTATTCATCAATCTAAATCTAAATAGTATTATAATTATAATCATCTTTCCGTAAAATCTAGTACGTTCAATTTTTAATGTGATCAAAGAGAGACATCTGTTGACGAAATTATGAACTACTGCGAGCATAAAAATAAGAACAAAGCACTTGGCATTTTGGTCAGGCTATTTGTCTGCAGTCTGCACCTATCACGGTTTTCACTGAACTAGAAGAGACTGGCTCATCTGAAGATTTCCGACGACGATTATTCTGTTTTTGATTCTGACTCATTTCAGGAATCGAAGTTTTTATCTTCGGGAATTGATGTGTGACGTGGTGACACATGTTTACGTGGTTAATTGAGGTTGAGTGAGACGTTGAAATATTATAATTTTAAAATTAATTGGCAATTGTTTCAGTCTAACGAGTAATTCACATACGTTTTGTAAGGTTACTTATAGTTCTGAGAATCGTAAACGTAATTCTTACCAGTTCCAGTAAAGTGGCAACTTAGAACTCTTATTGTAATTTACTTGATTAGCAGGCATTGTGACGCTGACAGCTGACGGAGGCCACTTAATTTTTTTTCGGTAATTGTTTCTGTTATTTCTTCGCTTCTTGCCATGCTTATTATTTAGTTTTCTGTATTTATGACCTCGTACATGTATATTTTTTATGATTGTTGGTTTATTGTACGTTGATTTTTAGTATTTTATATAGTGGAATAAAATGGATCAAAAATCTGTGAACGGGCAGGGCCCATTCTCTACAATGGACGATACCAGCCAAGGGGGGCTAGGATGCACCCCAGAAGATAACTTTGATGGTCAAGCGCACCATGTTGTAGCTTCAAGTTCAACAAGGGATAGTTACTCGTCGGTGACAGGTAACATCAGTGACAAAGCTATTTCATGGAGTGAGCTTCCTGACAGTATAGGCGAGGAAGTCGTTCTGAATCGAAGGGGAACTCAGGTTCGAGCGCCTAAGCCGAATCAAGTTTATTATGACTCAAGCTTTTTAACGGATCCTTTAACTCGAGGCTCCAGAAAAGCTCGAACTCCAAAACATGAACTGGAAACGCAAGCGGTAAATGGGAACTTGAAGAAACAGTCAGCGCAGAAATTGAATGTGGTTGTAGACGCCACAGAGAATCCATGTCACGGGAAGAATATTTATACTGACGCTCCCTTGCCGCTGGATCAACTGAAGAAGGTTAAACGTATCCCAAGGCCTCTTCCATTTTGCACTCGGGGACCGTATCCATCACTATTTCCATTTTCCGAGGAACCTGATGAGGAAAAAGGGGATCCTTCCCTAAATCAAGATTTACAACAGCATCTTATGGAGTGTAACCTTAGCGACATAAGTGCTGGTGGAAGCCAGACTTTACTATTATCTACAGTCGTTGGAAATGGTGCCTTAGAAGGTCCTAACGCAGAGGAGGAGGAAGTTAAAGTGACTACTACGGATATTATGGAGACTTCCAGTAGTAATGAGCCTACTTTGAAGCTTGTAACTTCTGCACCCACTGCAGCCAAGAGGTCCAGATCACTATCAGTAACAACAAACAATGCTAAAATCGTTACTTCGAAAAAAAGACTTGATCAAGTCGCTTTCAGACCCTCACCGTTATCTTCCATGCCGGACCTGACATCACCTGATTTTACCATGTCCGATTTAGAAACAAAAAGCGAGCCTATAACTCCACCCGACGAACAATCGTCACCAGCACTTCCTTCCCTCACCGAAGCTAAACGGTCTGGTCGTCCAAAGATTCGTGCTTCAAGGTATCCAAGCAACAACAACAAGGCAACGCCCTATTCCCGCGCCGTGACAGCACCAGTTGAGAAGCAGTCGACAAATGCTCATCCATTAGTTGTTGAAGAAAAGGAGCAGCTCCGGTCAGGACCGGAAGATGTATCTAAGGGTTACCAGCATGTCATGAAACGGAAGCAGCGAACTGCAGGAGACACTAGTGGAGATGACAGCTCTCATCAAAGTTGTGAGGAAATAACAGCTCGAAAAGAGGCGGAAGACCTAGGAGTAAAACTTCGAAACATTTTGAAGTTACCAAAGGCCCATAGATGGATTTACTACGAATTCTTCTACAGTGACATGGATCGGGCCCTTTTCGAAAATGATTTTGAAACTTGTCTTCAGGAGTGCTTCCCGAACTTGAAGGCTCGGAAGATGACGCCAACGGAAATGAGTATGATTCGCCGATTAATGGGCAAGCCTCGCCGTTGCTCTCAGAGGTTTTTTGATCAAGAACGGGAGATTCTGGCTCATCGACGCAAAAAAGTGAGGGTGGTTCAACAGCAGCGGCTGATGCCAGAGGGTTGGTCGAACAAGGACCTTCCTGATGAGATTCCAAGATTGTTGACCATTGGAACTAAGGTGGACGCGAGACTGAGACTGAAGGACAGTCTGGATGGACTCTACACAGGGACTGTGGAAGGCGTTGATACTTCGAATAATACTTATCGTATCACGTTTGATCGGCACGGATTGGGAACTCATTCCATTGTAGATTACGAAGTTGTGGTGAGAATATTACGTGTTTCTGCGAAGCCAAGTGACAATGATCACATTAAATATTTTCAAAATGCTAATAATTTATTTTAAATGAAATATTTTGATGTGCTTTTCAGGCAATTATTCCACCGGATACATTCTCAGTTGCCAGCTTCAGTTTGAAGCTTATACGCCCTGGTTCAGGGGTGAGGTCTAGCAAATTCAAGTTCCAGAATTTGTCACTTCTTGAAAATCTACCGGATGGAATTCCAAAGTCTGTTTTTTCGGCTGATGTCGCTCTTGGGGGATTCCCTATTCGGTTCCTTGAATTGATCGTAAGTAACAATTCAAATATTTTTTTTAAAATCGTTATTACTCTAATCAGTCGAGGTTGAAAGTAGACTCAAGATGGTCTTATCTTTTTAAATTTAATTTCAGGTTCGATTTTCAAAACTGTTGAGAATCAAGCGAGATAAGAATCTGGAGTTTCGAGAGCTGAATGTAGAGGCAGAGAAGTTGAAGGCATATGGAAAGCCGTATCCCAAGGACTTCCAGTTGCGATATGCCAAGCTCATTTTGGAACTAGAATCGATTAATCAAATGATTCAGAAATTCGTGGATGTGCTTCAGATGTACTGCAAGGAAGTGTCCAGTGATAGTCCTACCGATACCAAAATGCTGGATCCTGAAGAAGTTCTTCAGACTGCGAACAAGGACGCATCCGCGATCGTGTCCACGCACAACCGCTATGGATCTGGGGATTCGGCCCCTTCCGTGCATGTGCACAGCCCCAAGATTTTGTCGCTTGTGGAGCAAATGGCGTCATTGATGTTGCAAGTTAAAGTACGTATGATGGGTTTATAATTTAATATTAATTTTTAATTTGAGCAAGATTCTAATGTTATTGTTTTATTTGCATTGCGACAGGCAGTTGCTGCTGAAACTGGAGAGCGTAGAGCTCATGAGTTGAAAAGCCTTCGGTTGACCATGGCGAAAATGAAAGAATCTTTAGCGGGAGAAAATGTGAAGATATTTGAGGACAAGATCGAGCTTCCAATGAAACGGATTATGGCCGGATTATGTCAAGATTAAATTAAAATTAAAAGCTCAAATGATAGAATATTAAAAGTGTAACTAAAACTTTGTCAAAGATGTGGCAGTGTTTTGCATGCTTTCTTCTCAGAGGTTTTTGTTAATTACTTTGAAATTTATAATTAGATAAGTAAACAAAACTGTGTATACCATCTCAAATAAGGTCTGAGCAATGCGTAGCATGTCTTGTTATTTAAACTGTCAAATTCCAAAAAGTTAGTGTTAGTTCACTTTCCTGAAGTTGTTGATTGGCTAATTGAAAATTTAATTTCGGTATAATGCTCTTCTTGCAATACTAAAAACATAATTGTTTATTTCACTAATTTTACATATATTGATCCATGGCTAGACTGTTTCTTTTATTAATGCACTAATTAGATTGATTTTTTGGGCTAATAACTTATTGTGAATGAAATACACTTGAATAAATAGTTCTGTCATTGTTTATTTTAATTTACTACATTCTAATCAGCACACGCAAACTTTTATCAAGCTCTAGTTTTGCGTCATACTCGTTTGTATTCCATCTGAAGTTTTCCAACTTAACTTGATATGAAGAAAACTGTAGAAAATAGAATAAGTTTTTTCATCGTCGATATGACGGAAACTACTCCTTTTCACACTTCTGGCTCAAAACACCGTTCCACAAATGTTAATGGAAGGTCATTTAAAAAGCGTTGTCCACATTTTGAAGCCTTCATTGATTTCTTAGCATTACTTTTGCTGGTTCCTTTTGGAGTTAAACATGACAAAGAAACAAGCGAATATAAGTTGATTTCTTCAAAAATTAGAAAGGTAAAAATATTTAAACTTAAGTAATATTTATAATACTGGCAATTTTTAATTTATTTTAACAGACAACGTTTTTATTGATTTTAACCCAATGTTTAGTTTCTTTAAACATCTATTGTCGTCAGTTTGTATGTTATTCGGGATAGACACAATTTTCGTGGAACATTTATTACCTGATAATGTTATCTCCATTTTGAAAAGTATGATGCTACATTACTGATTTGTTATGAATAATTTGATATGATGCCTTTTATGATAACGATTGCATTGACAATGAACAATTTGGCGGAGAAAAGATTTATTAAAATTGTGGACGAAAATTATGAAAATATTATAGGGGTAAATATTATGCAATTATTATTACTAAACCAATAATAAAATCAAATTTCTAAAGCGGAAATGAATTGAAAATTTAAATTTTCAGGTATTAAATGAATATTCTAAGTTGAAGCAGTCAATGGCATCTGCGCTTCCAATATTTGGAAGCTTTATCATGTTTTATTACGTTGCTGCCGTTTCTTTCCTAGCTGAGCTGCCTCACGTAATTTTGGTGGGAGATTCATCGTTTGGAATGGAAAGTTTGTTTATGTCCATGTATATGATTATTATAAGCGTGGCTTTATACATGGCAGCAAATTTTAGTGAAAAGGTGAAAATCCTTTAAAAACTTGATATTTTTAATTTAGCAATATAGTAATTAAGAAATATGCATATTTTTTTCATAATTTTCATATGCATTCATGCAGTTAGCATTTTAAAAAGTTAGAATATTTTCAAAGTTCAATGCATTGTTTACAATTTAATACACCGGAAATAATCTTTTCAAATGATTTTAAGCATAAAGCACTGGATCATATATGTGAATTTTTATATTGAATGCAAACAAATGCATAACAATCGTAAGTTCAAAAAACTTCGATAAGCTTCATAAACTTCATGATAAGCACTAAAACACCGGCATATTAACAACGCTATACAAGAAGATATACCTGATAATGAAGGTGGAAAATTATTAAAATGCATTAAAATGTAACCCATATAAAACGCAATTATATTCGTTACTTTCTCCAGAGAAAGTATAAAAACTACTGAACAATAGACTTGTCAGCTACTTCGTAGTAAGTAATGCTTCTTAAATTATCTCGCTTCGCCTAAAACTTAAAAATAATTTCCTGGAGGAGAACATAAAAACATGTTAAACTGCAAGCACAAGTAATGAAACAGTAAGGAAAGAGAAAGTAAAAGCATTTGCTGGAATAGTTAGTTATTTATGATTTCCCACTAATACCCAAAATAAACACAATACGCAATGCCCATATTTGATGATGATGAGATGAGAGAAAAGAAGATACGAATGCATGATGGAAGTGAAAGTGCAGCACAAATTCGTTCATCCGAAAATTATAATTGTTGCTGTTCTGATTTGCATAAAAAGACGAAAAAGTTGAACTTTCGACAAAATGAAAGTTAAACGTTATGAATCAGAAATAATTTGAATGTTGTGTCGAAATTTATTATTTATATTAACTAATTTCCTGTCATCCATTGTCATGTTGCAAAATATGACCATCATCAAAGGGAAAAAAATAGATCAATGCGAAAACGTAACGACGCTTTCAAAAGCATAAATTATACATTTATGGATCATGACAGGCTCCTGCCGACGGAATGCCTGAAAATGGAATTTCAAAATTATTAACAAAATGCGTGAAAACTCAAATACAATGTCAATGTCCACATTTATTGTAAAAAAATGATTCATGGCGGTAGTGAAAGTGAGAGGTACGCATGTTGGATTAGCATAATGCATACAAATCTAACTCATCCAAATAAACAATCATAGTTAGTAGTTTCACCGAAGAAAGCACAACAGCTACAAATAGAACTCAATTCACTAGCCGGCTACTTCATCGTAGTCCATGTTACAATAATTACTTCGCATTTTAGTCATCATCTGCATCGTCCGTGACGAACAATCACAGTTTAAAAATTGGTTTATTCAAAAATTATAACCGTTGCTTGCGCTTATTTACATGAAGGGATGGAAAAGTCGGACTTTGGACAAATAAGAAAACGTTACACGTTGGACGTTACAAACCGGAAATGCTTTGCATAGAGTGTCCAAATTTATTATTTAGATTTACTCATTTCCTGTTATCCTTTGTCTCTGCTTTTGTTGTTCCTCCGTTTTCCGTTTTGTAAACGTTTTCTGTGACCATCTTCAGTTGCAATGTCGGAGGTGGATATTTTTCCAAGTGGTATAAATACGAGTCAAGATGGTCATGACTCCTCATACGATTTCGGAAGCTTGGACTTTGGACATCATAAAGATAACTGTTCATTTCTCCCATCCAATATTAATCAAAGATCAAATTCAGTGAGCCCAAAAACTGATTTGGTGAAAATGGAGGCCGAAAACGAGGAACAGCTTCAGGTTCTTGACGGACCATATCCATTGAACCAAGAGAGCGTTCAAGTGAATCCTGAGAAAATTGAGGTCGGTGAAGATGAGTCTCCTCCAAAATTGGTTCCAGAGGGGGTGTGTGACGCCCACGCCATTAATCATCAGGGTCCTTCTGGAGGAAATAGAGACGTTGTTATCCCAGGACTATTTGATTCGGTGGTAAGTAAACTATGACAAACATTTTATTTATTATATTAATTATGAATAATTAACTAACGAACTTAATTATTAACCATAATTTTTTGTTTATTTAATTTTTCAGAAGAGAGCTCTCGGTATTTCGCTCGATCCACAAACTCCTCGTCTCATGATTGACGATAAAAGGCAGGTGGACAGCGACCTGATCCAGCCATACTGCTTACAAAGTCCTATCGCAATAATTGAAGGTCTCATCCCCGCGGGGAAACTAAATATGCACCCATTTACCTCCAGGTCACTTTCAAGGACACGCCCGAACCTACCTGTGGAGCTACTCGATCAACGTGTTCAGAATCGAGGCGAGAATGTCGATTTGACTGGAAGGAAGACCTGGAAACTGGCGTCAGTTCCAAAAACCAAGAAGAGTACTCTGAAGAAATATGCTAATTATCAAGGAGATATGCTCAACAAGTATATGAAACAGGTAAAAAGATGAAGATACATTTAATAGTAATTAATTTTAAGGTATGTATATATTAATTTTTTAAAAATTATTATTATTTATTTTAAAAGCTCCAGAAACCCCGAGGTTCCTGTTCCTCCACCAGATCACAAAAAAGTCGAGTCGTACAACGCCAAGACGTAAGCAAAACTATTGATTGTGCATTGAGCATCGACTTATCAGACAGGAACTTGTGGAAGGACCTGCACTGTGAACTGGACATGCTTTCCTCAATGGTCCGCCCGAATTCTCCAAATAACATGATATCGTTTCTTGGAGCGACCCCTGTCCAATTGTCCATGTCTGTGACCGGAAGTCGGGTTGCTGGTCGTGAAGATCCCGACAATTTTTGTTCAGTTAATTTCAACATTGGACCAAACAATTGTGAGTGGTTCGTGGTGGCGAAAGAATACGGAGCCAGGCTTTACAGCATGTTGGCTAGAAATGGTGTCGATCAGGACTCCCCCTGGTGGCCAGAACGGGAAGCGCTAAAGGCTGCTGGAATTCCAGTCTATAGATGCGTCCAACAGCCTAGAGAGCTTGTCTGGATCAATATGGGAACCATCTTTTGGAGTGAGGCTCTTGGGATCACTAATAATTTGACATGGAGGGTTGGACCAATTGTCACGGAGCAATTTCAACAAGCAGTAATTAAGTACGATGAGAACCGGCTTCAAAAGGTGAAGAGCCCTGTTCCGATGACTCGTTTGGCTTGGAACATGGCGAAGAATGTGACGACATTCAATGAGCATGAGCTATTCAACAGTGTCAAGTAAGTAGATCTGGTAATAATTAAAAAATAGCTATTTATTATTTAAAATGTTAATTGTTCGCTAATTATTTTACTATTTTTTGAAGATTGCAGATGACACAAAGCATGGCTGATTGTGTCAACGCGTTGGTGGCAATAAAGGCAAAAGGAATTCCGGTGCGCCAGGAGACAGATGACGAAACTGAGAATTGCAAAGATTGTCAGGTAGGATGTGTGCATTTAAATTTTTAATGTTTATCTAATTGTTTTGAATTCAACAGAATTGATTTTAATGACTTTTTATTAATTTATTTCCAGGCGGAGCTGTTTGGAGTTTTCTTCCGGTCAACTCGAAAGCTGGAAGCTGGAGAGAGCGGGAAAGTGAACGTGTACTGCCTAGAGTGCGCTGAGAAACAAAATGGCGGATTGAAGGAGATGACCGGCGTGAAGCAGATTGACATCTTAAACGATTTGATTCCAATTTTGGAGGAACTCAAGTTTTAATTGGAATAACCTGAAGAAACTCATGAAATTAATATGAGTTAATTGTTGAGTCAATTGTAAATGTGACTTATTATATTTGAAGAAATAAACAAATATATAATTGTTCAATTAAAATGCGTGGCTTTCATTAAAACATTTTTATGATCAAGACGACAGTCCTCCGTAATCATCCTTTCGCCAGGAAGAAACTTAGCAACATTTTGTGAATTAAAAAACTATAAAAATTTAAAAAATAAAACTTTTTTCATAGTTTTTTGCATAATTTGTCAATACATTTCATAAACCGGAAGTTAAAGTTGGTGTTTCGTACTTTCCACACTTTTAAGCTGTCCTTTGAATCTTTCAAGCAATCAGTAAAAGATGCCATCCGATGTCTAATGTCCAGCAAGAGGAGGGTCTAGGTCTAAATATATCTAAATAAATCAGGAGGACCCGAACCAAAACCAATCCTCCAATCAGAGCGTTACCAATCCTTACGAAAAAACTCTAATTCATAATTTCGATTACATCAAAACGAACCCAGGAATATTTGTTCCTTCTTGCACTCATCTTTAACAGCATGTAATATTTAATTTATTTTAACTAAAACATTAGATACTTACTACTCTCCATAATGCTAAAATATACAGAGCCTTCCAGATATGGAAAAAGGAAAAACGCAAAAAAAAACTATAAAATGTATCAGATTTTTTATTCAAAGAATATTTTTCCATTTACCATTATTATCATTGTGCACAGGTATATATACATGTTTACCTGTATTATCTTTAAACTTGCGTCAAAGCAAATCTTTTTTTTTTCAATTCCCAACACTACGCACAATGCAGTGAAACCCGATTTGTTTTTATGACGTACTATCGAGCTTGTGTATGATGATCATGTTTTATTATTCTAACTCGTAATATAACTTCCTAGAGTAATAACCATAATTATTATAATATTACTTCATAATATTGCTAAACTTCAATCATAAGAAATATATCATCATCATCATCATCTCAATCTCAGCATTACTGTATATGGATGCCGCATGCCCGTGTCGTGGTTTGAAGGTCAATGTTTCCTGTTTATTTTCTGCATTACTTTAAAGTAAACTTATTCTTTTATAATCCATTTTACATGCAAAAAATATATATATTATCTGCCGTAAAGAAAACTTTATATTGGTTTTCCGATTCACATATTTCGATGGTTTTTTTGGTTATTTACTGTAGCAAAACACATTATTATTTTAATCTTCTTCACTCAAATTGCTCACAGAAGCTAAATGGACGTGCTAACATGAGAAAAAAAAATATATTTTTGTTTTAAAAGTAATATAGGAAGGAACTGATCATGGGATTCTGTAAAATCTTGATATATCCAGCATTAATAAAAGTTAAAATTTAACTTTAAAAAATAAATATATTATTTTACAATAAAAAATGTCGTTTAATATTTCAGCAAGCACCTTATCAAAATCCGAATACATTTTGAGACATTTCTTCGCTGCAATGATTATCTTGACAATTCTCCTCGTTTTATTCCCATTCCTATTAATATTCAGACTTTTAACTTGGTTAATTGTTGTGATCGTGATCAAGTGGAAAAATAGGGCGTCAAATTTCTACGGAAAGTTGATTTCTTATGGGGACGCCTGCGTAGATGAAGATTTTGGTAATGATGTCGGTCCACTTCCAAGAGTTTCTATAGTTAGCACAGTGACATTAGAAGACAGAGAACAAACTTTAACCCTTAAACAATTAAGAAAAATCTTTATTAAAAAAGTGCTCAAAGCTAACATCTCAAGAAACCGTAACAAATTAAAACAGAGATATCCAGAGTTACAACAATATCTGAGTACACTTCTTGGATTCCGAATTTGGAAACAAGATCCAAACTTTAATATAGCCAATCACATTATAGAAGAGGTTCTAAAAGCACCTGAAACAGATTCAGACAAAACTAAAACTGATGACGAAAATCTGGAAGCTATTGCTCTTTCAAAAATTCATCAAGAACTGTTAAATAAACGTTACCAAGAAAATAGGAGTCCCTGGGAAATAGTTCTGATGAGACCTGAAAAACCTTTAAATCATGAAGTTATTCTAGCTTGTCGAATTCATCACGTTTTAGGAGATCCCACATCTGTACTACAACTTTTAACAGAGCACCTTGGTCACAGGACCTTAAAATCACAGTCAACAAGTATAAGTGATTACACAAACACCAATGAATTCGCTTCCTACAAGGAAGCCATTATATTCTACTTACTAATTCCATGGAACTACTTAAGGACCCTGGTACAAACTCTAGCCCTTCTTCTAGGATGTTGGTCACATCCCTGGAAAATGGTTCATTATCGACGAAACAAATTATCATCGAGCTTAGTTGCCTGGTCACCACCGCTTTTGTCGCATGATATAAAAGCCGTTGCAAAATGCAGTGGAGTAAGTGCACCAGCAGTTATCATGAGTATTTGCGCAGGTGCCATAAGAGAGTGCCAGGAAGATGTTCTTGGAAAAAAGGACCTTGCTGTTGGATACCAACTTGAAAAGTCTGATCATCCCTATTTCTTGGCTAATAACAAGTAATAAATTAAAATCCAGCAATTAAAATACAAAAGTATCCGTTATTTAGAAACTAATTTTAATTATTTTTTAATAGTTACCTGGGCGTTCTGAAACTCCCAACAAGTGAGCCATGTCCCTTCAAACGACTCCAAAAATGCCACGACGCCCTAGAATCTACAAGAAACTCCCATCATCTAAGTAAACACCTGGATTTACTTGGACGACTTGCAGGGACCTTTATCCCTTATCCACTAACAAAATACTTTACAATTAACCGTTTCCTTCCCGTAGCAATGTCCAACATTGACAAGGACCAAGAAGAATTCAGTATTTTTGGGGACGGAGATAACAACACATATCCATGTTCTGACTTCCGAACATCAATTGGAACTTTTAAAGGCGTTGCTGGCGTAATGTTGTGCTCCAGCAGTTACAAAGACGTCATAAGAATTGCTGTAATTGCGAATGAAAATGCAATGGAAAGCCGGCAGATGGAAATGCTGACAGCTAATTTACTCAGAGAACTGGAGCAACTGAGAAGCAAAGCAATTAATTTAAATTGATAAGGAAAAAACAATAGATTCTTCTCTTTTTTTGTATTTTTTGTTGAACTTTTAATAAAATTCCAAGACATAAAGCATTATTTGTAACAAAAAAGGTGATTATTGTAGCAATCGCGCTTAACTTCTAACAGTTTGACTAATTTTAATTGGCAACAATGTACATTCCACCAACATTTAAATAATTTTTTTTTATTTTCCTCTTCAAAGAAAATCCATCATTCTTCACCTCGGCATTTCCGTCTTTTTGTGCCATTGTATAAAACAATTAAAAATACATTATTATGCAATACTAAACTAAAGCAAAACTATATACCAAAGTGCGTGACATGATAAGAAAAAAAATTATGATTGCACACAGTTTAAAAAAATATAATCATTTATATTTTATAATATTTAATTCCTGACAGAATTTTCTTTAAAAAAAAAAGAAATCAAGAAATAATATTTAGAAATCAAGCCCTTTTTTGTCCGAAAAGAAGGATATTATGACGATGATAATCATAATCACGTTCGTTCACTGGGAAAAAATGTGTCCAAGACGTTTTTTCCCAGCTCTTCCTCTTTTTCCTTCTTCTTTTCTCGCATTTATCCCCATCCGTTTTAAACCTGTTTTTCAACAATGGCCTTTTCACCAAAACTGTTGTTTTGAATTTCAAAAAAAAATTCTTGCACAATCAATGACACCATACTTTACACATTTTTTTTACCTGATGATGTGTCAAGCTAGGCACTACATGGATAAAATGTAATATCAATTATGTGTATACGCAGGTCATCATCGTCATCATCATGAATGCTTTATGTTTCAAGTCATTACGTAAAAATTATTATATATATATATCTTGATCAAACAGGATGTATTTATATACTGGATTTCATTTTATTTTCACAATTTTATTCCTCAAATTCCACTGAAAATATATTCCTTTTTTTGCCATATCATACCATCGTTTTATGTAATAAACTGACTGAGATTTCTCCGATTTTGAATAAAGACTAATAATATTGTGTAAAAAAATCTTAATAATAAAAGCAGATATTAAAATACTTTGAATGTACCAGCGTGAGAATTAATTAAACGTAATGTCGAAAAGTCGAAATATATAAAAAAAAATCCAACATTCCACTCACTTCTGGCTGGACTTGTGGTGATTGTAAAATAAGCTGAGTAAAAAGCAATCGTACATATTATATTGTTTTTTTTGCAACATTCTTAATTATTTCTTTTATCAGAGGTTGGACTTGGGCCATTATCTAAGGACCTGTGTATAAAACCATGGATGAATATAAAAGAAACAAGCTTTGTACTTGATCGTTAAATAATTCTTAATAATAATCGAAATAATTACTCTAGGGGATGTTTTCATGAGCAATAATATCAAAAGATGGATAGTCACCCCAAGTGTTATCGAATTCGGTTCTCACAATGATTTATTGCATTAGTTAGTACTTGGGTGTTTGGTACTTCTGGCAGTTTCTATTTTCTGTACTGATAGGAATACATCTTAATATATGTGATTTGATATAAAATACCTAATCATAGGATAGGATATGGATACCCAATAGGATATCATATAAATCGTTAAATTTTTTGACCTTTTCAATTATTACATGTTTAGTTTGCATTTAGTGTGTTAATGCAGCAAGAAGGTTACCTTCTAATAAGTACTCAGAAATTAAAGATAATTAATAGTTAGTAATATATTGATAGATATATTGTTGTTATATATTGATGAGCTATATTGGATACAGAACATGCGAGGTAGGTTTTCTTGGTCTCTGTTCGCCCCACTCGCTTATCATCACACCGCAGTTATTATTAAAGGTCAATAGCCGACATTGACTCTAAACGTTGACTCTGTGCGTCGGCGGAGGTGGAAGTTGCACTTTGCACTCATTCTTTTCTAGTTTTTTTTTATTTGTTTCAATTATACACATTTTACACTCATTACAAACTGCGAACTTGCTTCTTTAAAATATTTAAAGATTGTATGTTTCCACGAAGCATTTTTTCAACGGATGTAAAAATATAATGCTTACAACTTATTTAGTACTTATGTATTTTTTCATAGAGATCATAACATATACTTTTTAAAGTATATAAATATAAATACTGTCACGCCAAACGTACGTGAACCCAATGCCCTACCACCACCAGCACAATATTTTTCATTTAAATGGCCATTTAACTTTTTTTCAATTCAGCATCTTTAACTCTAACTATTAACTATTCTATACATAGCTATAGCTATATACGCACATATAGTTTTTAAACAACTTAAGGGCGAAATTATTAGCATCATGATTCAAAACTATTAAAAGTGTATTTATAAGTAATTAACAAGAACGATACAATTTGAGCGTGGGACAAACGAGTTGAGTCAGTCTGATATTGGTTCCCATTGCCAAGTAAACTATGTAGGTATGCATTTTACTATATAAAAATTTTCTCTTTTAATCCACTTTTACCAACCTTTTACCATGATGATCAATGGTTAAAGTTAAAACCATCTCATAAATACACACAGAGAACATCAATCAAACAATGAACTATCAGAAAAGTTCATCATCACTATTATAGGACCTGCACCTATTGTACGTAGAGGTTTCACAAGTTTTTGTTCAGTGGTCAGTGGTCAAGCAAAACTGGTACAAATCCAATCGTGCGTTTTAACATGATTATAACTAACCAATTGAAAAAAAATGCAGAGCCTTTATTAAATGTAGATGCAAGATTTGTGGGGTTTGCCCATTTTTCCCGAGCACTGGTCACCGAAGATTTCTAAAACAATGCTGAAAACTCCACGTAAATGGTGAGGCTTATCTTGTCAAGTCTACCCGAAGCCAAGTTCTCATAACGCAAACAGCATCTCCTCATATTCTTGGCCACAATTACACCGGCCGGCGGCGTCCACGACAATTTTTGCCCATTTCCTCCTGCCTCTTCTAGTACCTGCATCCGCCGACGCTGTATAATGCAAACCAGATAAAAAACAATAAAAAAATGATAACGTTTCTTTCTTCTACTCTTTTCTGGAATTGCATCCAATTTGTTAGGCAATTGTTTCTAGTTTCTACTAAAACCACTGTATTCTTGTAGTATTATTATTATTCACAGGTCATTTTTCTTTAAGGTTTTGAATGCTGTTTCCCAGCTTAATTATGATTATACCTGTATAAAAAAATACTCTAGACAATAAAAATAAGATGGACGATGATAGTGTCTGAATTTACTTTTAAATGCTGAGAGGCTGAGAGACAGAGGTTAGATGATGGCATGGCATTGATTGACGCTCTACCATAGAAACAATATAGCAAAAATTAAAATTACATTTTCAAAAGAAAAACTTGACGGGTGGACGACGACGGTGAAGTTGAAGTTTGATAGTATTAAAGCTTTAAAAAATGTATTAATGGATGGATGGATATAAAGGCGAGAAAATACGAGCGCGAGCTGATTAATTATTCTGCCTGTGAAGCAGACTGGTCAATTGTTCAGTGCGTTCCTCGGTTCACCCTTTCTTCTGCTTCTTCATCTGCTCCATTTGCATTTTTGTGTTGTCGTGTCGTGTCTAGAGGTGGTGGTCTGTGTCACTGATCTACTTTTTTAATTAATTAATCAATTTTTAAAATATTCAATAAAAATAATAAAAATTCAAAAAAATATAAAAATAATTAGTTTAAAAGATTAATCAATCCAGTTTCCAGTTCTGAGGCAAATAATGGGTACACATTCGTTATACATTACTTGAATAATTAGTAGAAAATGATTGATATTTATTGTAAAAAAGAGTAAAAGTGTGAATGCATTTTTGTGCGTAGCTCAACGAAAGACGGAAGTCTGGTTAACCAGTGCCGTTGAAGATGATTCTGTGGCAAATGCCATTGTTCTGGCGGAATCCATCCGACGAACGAAAACGATCAGAACCATTGCTGCAATTACTTCGGGAAATGTGTCAATCGAAAAACGGTAATTATAAAATCATTGTTTAGTTTTGTTAAATATTGGGACGATTATCTAAAGCCCGTTTTTACAGCTTCGCACTTCGAAAGGCGTTCGACGCTGTGTTTTGCATGGACGAGAGCTACATTCCTAATGGCGTTCCAAAAGGGAGGGAAGATTTTGCCATCCAGGCCAAACTGTACGCGTTCTCATTGCTTTTCTTCGAAAAGTGTGTATTTGTGTCACCCAACAGCTTGGTATGATTTTGCAATAATCATAAAAGCATCATAATATGAGCATATTTACCTATAACCATAATGTTCAATAATTTATAATGTGCTTTCAGTTTTTGGAGAATGCTGATAGGCTTTTCGAGGATAAAGCAAATTTTAAGTCTCTGAAAAACAAAAATGATGGCTCAATTGACTTGTCGCTCTTCATGTTCGAGCCGAACAAAGATCTTTGGGATTATCTTTGGGAAACTGCAAGTCTGAATGGGAAGAGTAAGTTTTTCGCACGAAACATAAATATTCATGTGCACGCATATCATTAAAACGCAATGCAAAAATTTTTTATGTTATTGTATGCTGTAAATAATTGTAATTAGTAAAATTGGGTTATTGGGTATTTATTTAAGTTATGTACATATTATTATTATTATGTATAAGAAAACAATGTTTCTCATAATAAATTATCTTTTGTAGTGATCTCGGATACCTTTTTGAGTAATTGGCTGAAGAATCAAAGGGGAGCGCTGAAAATGGATTTCATTGAGGAAGAAATAATTGCTAAATTTGATATGAAACATGGAGTTCTATTGTCGTAAGCATACCGAAAATAAGTCCTGACATGTAAAAATACTTGTTAGAAATTAAAATTAAAGTGGACGATTGATTATAATATTTTGCTTGTAGCGACAAAACTCATGCACCAATCATTCAATATGTTGATGTCAAAGATACGAAGCACTTCTCTGAACAAATGACGTCTCTCAAGAAAATGGGAATGGGGCTACATGAGAATGTATGTCTATAAATACGAGATCGATTTATAATTTCCGATTTTATGAATGCAGTTTTCACAGCTTTTGTTGAACTTTTGCAGCTAATTACTACCAGGTGGTTAGAAATATTTCATCAGACTGCTTCCGAGATCCTGAAGAATCCACTGAAGGCTCCATCCCTCAACTCTTGGAAGGAAAATGGCCAAAGGTATAAGAACGAACCGATAGCGATTGTTGGGATGAGCTGTCGCTATCCTGGAGCTAATTCTCTGGAGGAGTTTTGGAACATGTTGTACGAAGGGGAAGAAGGTGTTCGAGAACCACCTGCATTCCGTTGGACCAAGGAACATTCTCTTCGAGTTAATCAACAAGAAAGAAAGACAAATGCTGGGTTTCTATCGACCACAGTGGACGAGTTTGACGCCAGATTTTTTGGGGTGAGTCCAAAAGAGGCTGCTTACATGGATCCACAGGCCAGGCTTCTCCATGAGGTTCTCTGGGAGTCACTGGAAGACAGTGGAATTGACCCTCTAAGTTTGTACGGAACTCATACAGGAATATTTACCGGAAGTTGGATGAATGATTATAAAGATATTGTGCAGGGATCTACTGAAAAGGACTTTTTTAGAACTTATATGGGAAACAGTATTGGAGCTGCAGCGGCAAGGCTGTCATTTCTTTTGGGACTTACTGGACCAAGCGTTGCCACAGAAAGCGGATGTTCCTCAGCAATTGTCGCTTTGGATCTCGCCGTGAAGAGCCTGAGAAATGGGGAGTCAAATCTCGCATTGGCTGGTGGCGTCAATCTGCTTCTTCATCCTTTCACAAGCAATATAATGGACTACGTGATTGCTCCAAATGGACGCTGTAAAACTTTTGACACAAATGCCGATGGGTGAGTTTTCAGTTTCTCTTT
>JAQFYG010000660.1:0-26311 GCA_034694325.1 Entomobrya corticalis | reverse complement strand
AAAGTGATAGTGAGTTATTGTCGAGCAAGAAGAAAAGCCGCTCTAATCATAATATCCAGAGAGGAGGAGAAAGGACGAGGACATCGACGGCAACGACAACTACGTCGACAAATATCAACAACAAACGGGAACGGGATATTGGGAAAGAGAAAATACATTTTTTTACCTGTGTTTTCCCGTTTTTCTCTCGTCGACACATTTTATTTGGGGAATAAGAGCTGTGGTGAAAGAAGTGACTTAATCACCGGCGGCTTCTTTTCCGGATTCTATATGTTCCCAATAAAAAATGTCGTGATATAATAATGTAGCCGTTTTATTTCTTAAGGTTCAATGTCGATTATCTTTTTTATTTGTTTATTTCGTACAAAGTGGTCAAAAAGTGTGACAGCTACCCTTTTTTTATCATTTTTTTATTTTTTTTATTGGTGAAATGTGAGACAACGAGACAAAAAAGTTTGGTGTTGAGCGCTGGGAGTAGAGACAACATTTATTTGAAAAGTTTTTTGTGTTGCTTTATTTTTATTTAAAAAATCTGTGGCTGGAATACAAAAAAGTTTTGAATTTATAGTGAAAGGATACGGTTTAACTTTGTCTCTTGTTGTATGGGAAATCATTTATCATCTCTTAAAATGTGTTGGTGCTGTTCCCTTTTCTTCTTGGTGTGCTGTTATAGTTGAGTGTTTTTTTTGAATGGTGGAAAAGTTGCAGTCCTCTCCTGAGACCAATAATGCTGCCCTGTCACTGGAGCCAGACGTTAAAAAGGCGATGAGTAGAAGTGACGTCGCCGCGGAGCATGAGAATGAAGCTACGACGAATGGTGATGAGACGGAGTGCGAAAGTGCAGCAGAGAGTACATCAGATCAGGAGGAAGGAGGAGGTGGAGGAGAAGGCTCTGAGGAGGACAATGATGATAAGGAGGGGGAGGAGGACTCAGCAGCGTCAGAAGCACCAAGTATGGTACAGCAACAGTGTTCCACAAATCCCACGTCCAAAGAGAACGAAGCCAAAAATAGTAAAATTAAAAGTCATAGTGCTAATATGCAAACTGCAACTAAGCAAAGTGCTAGTGATAAAAGTAGGAGTAGTAGTAGTGGTAATGAGTATTCACAGCAACGTGAACGTGCCAAAGGGGAAAATGGGAGGATCCTGCAGCAGACAGGAACTAGCAGCGAAAGCAGTATTAAGACAACACCAGACTCCAGTTTGGAAACTCCTTCACACTTTGAGTCGTTATCAGAAAAGCGGGCAAGTAGTACTAATAGACCGTCCACTGGAAAAACTAGAACAACCAAGGACCCCACCACCTTACAACAACTTTCATCTTCTTCACAATCCCACTCAAATAGTACAAATGGTGCTACCAGTTTTGAAGACACTCATGGTAATAACACTGGGGAGGATAATCAGGAGGAAAAGAGAGTTGAAGTTGAGCACGCCTCCTCTTCGAAACGAAAAACGCCAACAAAAAATAAGACTGTTGTTGCTGGCTCAGCTAATAATACAAATAATAACAATAATAATAAGAGCAGCAGCAACAATAAATCCCCAGACAGTGGACCATTGAACATTCGAGCACTCCCCTTTGAATCCGGGATTAACACGGAGTGTATCCAACTCCTCCGCCAGCTGTGGAACATTCATGATGAAGCACATCAGTTCCTTGCTTGTTTGCACAGTGCTCTCGGTTCTTTGAGGCAATGGCTCCGAATGGAGGATAATGAGTATGAGGAGTCCCTCTGGGACAAGAAGCGTTTATCATCCACATTACAAAGGGGTCAGCAACAGCGTAGTCGACTGCCAACAAGAAACTCGGATGCGGATGCTGTTGGTGGAGTTGGCTCTTCTGAAAATGGGAATGAGTTGAGATGGGTAGCACTCCAGCCATTTATCGACGGTCTCAAGTGTATCTCTGACAATGTGTCCGACATTGAGAAACAATGCCTTACTTTATCTGTCTTCCAGTCACAGTGTAAATTAGTTTTATATACCAAGGTTACTACTCTACTAATATTCTAAACACTTAAAAATACTTACTTAACTTTAGTAAATGCCAAGTCATTTTTTTCGTGAAGCCTCCTTAAATTAAAATAAATGGCGGGGAACATGTGCGTGTTGTTTTGTTATTTTTCTAAATGTTCCCTTTGTTCCCTTTTACAGATTCATCATGCGAGAAGACAAGTCACCCACGATAGACTTGAAATTCTGCATGGAGTTCATCAGCTTGTGTCGGTGGCAACGCAACTTCTAGCCTCGCCATCATTCTGGCTGTCATCTGAAGCGGATGTGGTAACGTCGTGTGCTTGCAGCGTTTTCCACCTCTCTGAAACGTACAATACCTGTTTGGAGTCTTGTTGGGCGCACGTGGAGGCATCTCTCGCTGCAGCAAATCCATCTCTCGCCAGCACCCCATCAGATGCAGACTCTGGGAAGGATATGGGAACGTCAGTTTCTCCGAGCAAAATTCGCGTTTTGACTCAGGTGAGAGCAGCAAACAGGAATGATGCTCCGCTGCTGAAACAGTCGCTCAAACCTTTGACGGCAACAAAACTCCTTCAGGTGATCGCTCAGAGACGTGCCATTTTTTCCGCTGTCGAGTTCACAAGAATAGTCTTTAGTGCGTTTTATGAGAATCCTACGAAAGAGTTGGAGGGAAAATTGGGAGTAGAAAAATTTAGCCACTTGCTCGAGGAGGAAAGTTTGCACTTAAGTACGTTTGAAAAGGCATTTTCCAAAAGACCGTCCATTCTGGGGAGAGCCGCGTTGAAGGAATCCGGAAATGGAGAGCTTCGGCTCACAAAAAGTTTTAAGCTGAAAATGTATGGCTATTTCCATGAAGTGTTGTGGTCCCTCGCTGGGGAATACTCGGAAGACTTGATTTTATGGAGTCTTCAAACTGCCGTTCCGTTGACTTTGCAGCCGGCTGAAAGGCAAATTGCCTTGCGACGAGCTCTTCTCCATGGTGTTCATGCTCAAGGTATATAAATAACTTGTACACATCTCGCAAAAAAATGCCACACGACAAACGTGGGACATTCATACATGATGTATCTAGGCACTTATACTTTTATGTAAGTCACATAAAAAAGCGGAAAAAAGCAGTCGTCCACCACAGTACTATTTCATAGTTTTATTTCCTGGTAAACCAAAAGTATGCAAGCAGTTTGGTAGTTTAAAAATGTATATATGCGTAATCATATGAGTAAACAAGCTAATATAAATATTATGCTGACGTCATAAATGTTTGCCAAGTTTGTCGGGTTCTAGCCACAGCAACAATAATAATATGATAGTTTTGGCGAAACATAGAATCCCTGGCTGAGTATATGTTTTTTAATCAAAGATGACAATCTTCATATTATGCCTATACATTTCCGTCTGTACACACTTTGCCATAAGTGGCCCCTTAGTGGAATAAATGTATATTTTATGTGAAAATACAGTAGGCTGCATTTCATGATTAATGTGAGTACATTTTTTACTATAAAAGAAAGATAAGTGACATTTGTACATGAAGATTTTTTAGAATTTAGAACTATTCATTTGTCAAACCGAAGAGATTTCTAATTGTTTTTATCAAAAAAATTAGTACCGAATGAATTTCCAGTAATACGTAACTGGTCAATTTGCTTGTTAAAATTTTCAATGACCCTAATTTTATAAACCCATTGTATATATTTTTTCAGCTGGTAATCCTACGCCTCTGCTTTCAACATTTGAAACAATCGGGGGTGCACTACACTCATTTTCTTTGATGGTAAATTGGGATGAAAAAATGAGAGAGGCATTCGAGATAACGTTCAGAGTGAAACGACCAGAGCATGTAACTCTCGTTACAAAACCAGAGCCATCACAATGTGCGACCGAGGTTGGTACAAAATTCGGAGAGATTCTGTCATCCTGCATTTCTCTGATGGAGGCCGGCAACACTATAGCGAACCGAATGTCCTTGCCGCTTATAGAACGGCAAAAGCTTGCATCCGTTTTTGGCGAGGAAGAGCCTCTCGGAGATGAAGCCCAAATACTATTCCGATTGGAAGCCACATTAAACTACTTCAGAGCTTGGACGGTTCGTCGAGCTAAAGTTTGGCTCAATTCATGGGCAGTGTCGCAGTTTATTGCTTGCTCTCAAAGAGATCCAGCCATTCTTGTTCAGCTTATCAAATCAAAAGAGGTTGGTTGGCTTTAAATCTTTTTAAAGTGTCTAAAAATAAACAAAAATAGACAGGATATACGTAACAATGCTAATAGCGTATTATATGCTGAAAAGAAAAGATCATTATATTATTTACAAATGATCAAAGCCTACACTGCTGGAACACAAAACAAAAACAAGTAGTTATGTAGCGTAACATGATATATTTACCTATGTTTATGCAAACCTTTTCCGTTTGATTTTCTATCAAATAATAATATGGTGAACAACATTGTTGTATTTGTATATGCATTTGGGCAAAACAGCAAAAGAGAAAGTTTTTGCTAGAGTGAAAGGAATTCACCCTGCCTAAACTCATCCCGATGATGATGATACTCTCACATGACTGCACCCTTTCTCTTTTTAATACCACACAGGTCTTTCTGATAACAAGAGAGGTTCTCCTGAAAAGTGAAAATATTGCGATTCGGATCAGTGCCAGAAACCGTCAAATGTGCGCGGATGATGTGAAGACAGCAATTCAAAACCTTCATGTAATAAAAAATAATAATAACATTAACAATGATCATTATAATATACTTACCTATTTGCCTTTTATATTTTATAATCAATCTTCTGCTTATATGCACTAGTCTCCCCTCCTCCATGTTTACATAAACCACCCACACGTTAACCAAACTTGCTTTATATAAATGCCCCAAAGTAATGTTATAAGTTAGTGAAATAAAATACCAACTCATTAAATATAGCGCGTTGGATTTCTCAAAACATGCTGGCAACAGAAGGTTCTAAGGTGCCGATTGAGTATTTTAAAATTGAAATTCAATATAACATTAATATAACAATCCAATCTAATCTACGGAAATAAATTCCGCTAGCATAGGTATCTGTTTCAAAAAGAATCCCATATTTAATTTAATGAATTGCATGAAACTCCAGAACATCCAATTTGCTAATAACGCAAATTCCTAATAATTTTCAAAACTAAAAGCCACAAATATTTCTGTTTCGATGGACAGACAAACATCCTAATTTCTCCATGTCTGCCCCAAAAATTAATTCAAACTGAAAATCCGTGCTAAATAGAAATTTTAGCGGAATTGATATCCAGCTTTCACTAGCTTCCCCGAATATGTCGAGCATAACCCCAATAAATACTTTTCACTTACATCCCGCTTCTTTTGCTTGAATAACAATCGCCTATGCTTTCACCATCATTATATCCATATTATTATCCAACTTTTGTGAGCACAAACTCCCAAGTAAACAGTTTCTCCAAAAAAAACATATTATCCGATATTTACCCAATTTGAATTGCACGGCATATGAAAATGTACTGACTGTGCAGTATTATTATTATTATTATTACTGTCTGTGTGTGAACCAGAGAGGTACATAGATGCTCGTGTGTGCACTCATTATCATTTCCTTAATGTCGTAGAGGGTTCCAGACGAGCTGCTCATCGCCGTAGGAATAGTGTGTCGTACCCTGAGCCTAGCCACATTACAAACTTACATGCCAGATGCGAGCCACTGGAGAGGAGCAGGAAAGGGTTCTGGGCTGGATCCAGATAAACCCTCCTCATACGTTCGAGTTTTTATTGGTAATAATAAAAAACCATTAACGGCTACACATAAATAAACTCTGCATTACATCACATCACACTATCGAAGACGTCGTTTTTTTCATTCTATATATTTTAGTAAATGTGTATGGTTTGGTTTAGAGTAGACATTGTCATTGCCATAATATTATTTAATGCCATGACCAAGAAATAAAAACGTAGAGAAACACATGCACAGATTCATAGTATGTTTTTATTAAAAGGAAAGTTTTACTTTTACTTTTGTATTTTATGTGTTTATCATATAGATCGTGTATCGGAGCCAGTATTTAAAGCATCCGTTACGCTGGTTCCTCCTTTGGTCCAGGAGTCATTAGGAAAACAAGTTATTAACGCCATGTGTGATGCCTGGCTGCACTATATACTCCAGAAAAAGATTAAGTTCAGGTAAGTAGGCACAGGAATACATTTCCAGATTTTAGGAGAAGATGAAATAAAAAAAAATAAATGTATGGAAGTTTTTTTATTCCGTTTGGATGGAAATGGAAGTTGTAAGTCGAATGAGCCATGTAACTGGCAGGATTTTATTACTTATTATTATTATTTTGATTTCGTAATAGTGAGTGGGGTGCGGTACAACTTCTTCGAGATTTTGTTTCGCTCCGGGAATGGATTCGAAATGAGACGGAGGTGAATAACGAGGCTAAAAAGGCGATTTTACAGTTGGAGGTTTTGAAAAGTTGCGAAGGGGTTGCGTATCTTCTGTTAAGAAATCCGGGAGATGTACTGGGAGTAGGTAAACCTAGTAGAAAGAGTCGTCGGGTCGCACCGGCTTCAGCAGGTGGGAAGAAGCTTGATCACATTTTTATTATTACATTTTTATATCCATCTTGCTTCTTAGTCAGTTTTTGTATACATTTATAATAAACAAAACTTGTCTTCTTAAAATATTATATTAAGGTTCACATGAGTCATCTCCATCTCCTTCGGAAGAGTCGAGTGCAGAAGATGCCATACCGCCTGAAATGTATGTTCCTAATCAACAAATGTGGCTTCAGCTACGACTGAAAAGATCCGGTTTCTCCTCTTGCTGCAACTTTTAAGCCGTTTTATAAAAGTAATTTTCGTTGAAACTAAGCAAAAAAGTCATTTGAAACTTGTAGCTTGATTCAAATTTTATAACGCATATATTTAAAATGCTACTATTACATCTAAATTTAAATATTAAGCTAGAGAATAAAATTCTATGCCTACATTCGCATTTGTGTTGCATGTATACATACAAAAGTAGGAGCGAGCAAGAAGATTACCAAAATATTACTGCATATAGTTGCATTGCGTAATAATTAAAAGAGATTATTGATCTGTGCTTAAAAAATGATTTATCGTATACTTTAAAAAAATACAAAGACTTGTGGAATACTCGGCGTTGCGGTTGCGGTAATATGCATAAAGATCAATTCAAATATCGTACTTTTACTACTTTTTGACGTCATTCATTTATTTAAAAGAAGCTGCTGTTCAAACATTTCAATTTATTAATAATTATCTGTATTCTGTATACGTGTAAAAGAAACTTTGATTGAGATTATAATAAAGTATATTGTAGCAACCGATACTTATCTCGCCATTAAAAATAACATTTATAATCATACAAGCTATTGTCGTTTGTTAGCTCAGAGGAAAAGTAGTATGATTAGAAGTTCATGATTTAAACGAATTTTCACACAAAGCAAGATTAACGAAATGATTTAACGACTACTTTTAACGGATCATATTCACTTTAAATTGGGTTATGACACAATATCCCATTCCTCTAAAATGCGAAATTCATCTACAATCCATCTATTTATATATTTAATGATCTGCTGCTCTCTTTTGTCAATATTCAAGTATGCAATGTTCTATTCCATCTTCCTCTGATAAACTTATTTTCCAGTTACGCTACTTCTTTTGTACTTGAATACGAGGGGCATCACCAACAAAGAAAATATTTGTTTCGTTTGAGAAGCAACAACGTTCTTATATCCTCATACAATAAAAAGTTGAGCCGCAGATTTAACGGGAACATGGAAAACGTTGTTTCGTTAACTACATGCCTCGCGGAATCTCTCTCAACTCAGCTATTATTATTTTTGTTATGTTATACCAAGTCTTCAATTACAATGTACAGAGACTAAAAAGGAGAAAGCGAGAGAAAGAAAGATGAGGAAAGAGTTGCTGTTTATGAGGAGGATGCTGATGATGATGATGGGAGGATTCACTCTTTTTCTCTGGGATGCGTAAGCATTTTATATACACTTTTGTTATAAAACTTGCTCTCTTCATATTTTATGTTGTTCCGAAACTCTTTATATAATCATATAACAAAAAATAAGTAGAAGTGCAAGTGTGGTTGTAACAGATATATCTAATTTTTTTTGACTATATGTGTCTACGTGTCGTCCTCAACTATTAAGTTTGTCTATATTTTGTACACATCACTGGGTTATATCTCTCTTTTCCTCTGTCGCTCTTTTCCTTCCATCTCTGTGAACTTAACTCACCAAGAGCAGAAGAAAAACTTGCCTTTCTACTTTCCCCAAAGCTAGAGGAAAAACACACCGCAAGTACTGGGAGGACTACTAGGACGACAACGAGCAAAACTATAGTACAAACATAACGAAATTAAATGAATTCTGAATGGTTGAAAGTGAAAGTAAAAGAGCACTTTCACATGAACAATTCGAGTAAAAAGCCATCATCCAAGCCGGCTAAAACTTTGAACGTTGAGACAATGGAGGCAAAGCAATCTCTAATATGAAAACTTTCTCTTTTTCTTTTCTTTCCTTCTCTCTTTCTTTTGCCATGAGACAAATGCTACATAACCTTTTATTTTGTATATTAATCTATACTTTCTCATCCATACCGACCAGAGGGACTACCACCACTACTTTCGTTCCACTTGATGATGATGACAGTCATCATTGTCGTTACTATTCTATAAATTATAACGATAGGCTATTGTTAAATGTTCTTCCAAGTATAAAAACAATACACAAGCAGTTCATCATCCTGATTCCCTTATAGTCTTAGATATGAGCTGTTGAGTAAACAAGTGGAGCACTTAAGATGTCTTGAATCTGCAGCACTAGTGCTTATAGAAAAGAAAACAACCTTGACGTATTGCGGAAGCGATAGTGATAATTTACAGGATTATTTTCAATTAAAAGAAACAAAAGGTAATCTGTCAGAAATGTACTTGTTTAATAAATATTAATTTTGTTGTTCAATGCAGTATTAATTAATAAATATTATATTGTGGGACTAAAGAATTTTGTCGGGTTTCTTGGTTCAATGCCGAAAGTGTCAGAAGTTACATCAGAAAAACTGAGAATGATGGGATTGAGGCTACTTTTCACCACGCGGTTGTTATCTTCACTACTTAAACTCTAATGATGGGTGGCTGTTGGTTTAACCTTTGTCGCAATGAAAATTATTTCGAAACAAACCCGTCATTCATTTTTTGGTGAGCTATACTGGTTTGTATTTGACTTTGTGGTTTTTATGTCATCGCATTTTGGACAGACCTTAGTGACCTCAGACCTCCTCTCTCCTCTCTGACATTGATGAAGGCTTGGCTGTAAATCTTTTGTATATTGATATTATGTCAATTAAAAACAGCTATCATAAACCACTTATTCATGCATTTTAAACTCGTTTTTCATATATTTCCTTTATTAACAAAAAAATTAAGTCTAAAACTCCGTACACGTATAAAACACTAAAAAGCATTAGTAAATTGCTTTAAATGTTAATATACTTTCATCAATAAAAGTATTCTAGACTAGATATAAAAAAGGATTAACGGATTTAGTTATCGTTACTTCTATCAAAACATTTTCAACATCAAAGCATCAAAGGTAAAACTCCTCAACACGAAAACTATCTTTTTTTAGAAAAAAGAAACTAATAAGATGGTAGAATTCACATGGGAAAAAGGAAAGAGCTTTGCAAAGTGAAAACTTATATTTAAAAAAGGAACAAAATGAAGAAGCAGAGGAAGTAAATTTAAACTAATGCACGCAAAGAAATGTTGTTCATTTTCATTTTCTCCCTCCTGACAGCAAACTAGACGAAGTGAATCAACCAAAAAATAGAAGAACTTTCTTTCAGGGAAATATAAAGGTGAGAGATTTTCAACTGACTGAGTTCTAAAGTGAGTGAGTGAAAGGAATAATGACAACCAACCAGAGAATAAGAGTAAAAGAAATATCTCTTAAAGATCATTTCTTCTTATTATTATGATCATTATTATATCAAACCATGTATACTAAATATGTAGGTTCATGAGTATGCAAAAAGAATGTGGATAGATGTAAATTTCAAAGAGATGAACAAGACACAAGACAAGAAAAGCCTGTTTTGATACAGGATAGAAGAAGAAAATCATTCACCGTTATGCTGTCATCATTCCCATCAGCTTCCTCATTTTCCACTTCAGCTGTCATTTAGCGTTCGTTTAACTGTCATTGTAGCATCAATTGAATTTGAAGTTTTTTTTCAGTGTGTGTAGTACGGAAAAAGTGTTTCCGTGTTCTTTCTTTCAGTTATGTATTATGCATTATTATGCTTGCTGCTTCTTATCTCTAACGTGACTATATAATGATCCTTATCTCCAACTTTTCTTCGGTAAGTTTCTGGGTATTTATCATTATATATTTTCAGGATTTCAGGTGTTTCTCTCTTTAAAAAAGAAAAGGACACAGAACGAATAAAAGGAGTGGTAAAATTTATATGAAAAAAAATCTTTTTTAGATTACAGGATAAAGATATTTCTTTTTTCTCTCAAGTAGTGATAATGTTATTACCAAAATAGGATGGTTGGGTGATGATGATGCTATGGTGGGAGAAAATAAAGAGGAGAGGGTAGTCAAGTAGGAAAAAAAAGTGAGAGATATAGAAAATGATTATCGACCCCAGAAAATGTGATGAAAAGCCGTCGTCTCCTTTTTTCTTCTTCGTCTTCTCCTTCTTCTGCTTATAGACTTGACGCTTGTGAAGGTTGAAGGAGTTGGAAGCACATACTACTCCTCATCCCATATTTTAGGTATGCACATAATAATATTATTTATAGGTAGGTATGTGTGTGTACAAGATGTAAATATGCTGTCATCATCACCCATACCCATGTGCCTACCACCACCACCACCACCATTACCGCCGTCAAGTTAGTTTGGCAAGAGAGAAAGAAAATAAATGCAATTTTGGCAGGGAAATGAGAATCAAGAAGAAAATTTACAAGTTGAAAACGTGCTTCATTGGTTGAGCTTGAACAAGCTTGACAGACACATGGTGAAAGCAAAAAAAAAGCATTTTCTCATTTTTTGTCGAAAAGAGATACACACACGCACACACATAATATGTCTACATAATAATGATACAAGATTGTCTTTGTTGAAGACCTAATTTTTTAAAAAAATGCACAGCTTTCTTCATATTTACACTAGTATTTTTTTCTGCTCCTTTCCTCCTCCTATTACTTAACTTCGACTACTTCACTTTCTGAGCTTCTTCGTCTTTTCCGTCCTTTTTCTCCAGAGTAATCTAATTTACAAAAGAGAGGAGAAAAAATAGACTTACGTTATTTGCTAGAGTAGTAGTAGGACTTAATATTTACATACCATCACATCACCATCATCAACATCTACTGTTACACTAACAGTATAAGGGGAAAGTGGAAGTAAAAGGAAGAGAGAAAGGACACACGATTTAATACTGTAAAAGCTTCCGTACACCTACTTAAAATAGCTTTTCTCACTTTCCTTCTCCTTTCTCTTTTCTTTCCTCAAATTTAACGCTGGGATGAGGACGACGACGACGACGAAGAAACTGGGAGAAAAGTGAAAAGGTTTTTTCCTTGTTAGCATGACCGTGTGTATATATGCATGTTTTTAAAAGCCTTATTCTTTTCTTTTGAGAAACGTAAGATTTCATGCGTGTAGTAATGAGTTGTGTGCTCAATAGAGTTTTACAAATGTATTATCTTTTCATTTGAAAAGCAGTTTAACTTTCAGGAAGAAAAGGTGAAGGAAGAACGGAGAAAAAGATTATTAAGCGAAATCCTATCCGTATCAAATTTGTTTTCTTAAAGCTTTTCTTCCAGGAGGTGGAAGAGGAAGAGGAAAAGAAAGCATAAGTAATAAGCATTATGTATATTGAGTAAGTAGGCTATTTGAAGAAGAAACATGAGATACTTAGAGGAAAATGGGAAAATGTTTGCAATTACTTTCTTTAATTTTGTATGCTATAACGGTTACTTGTTATATTTAAGCGTAATAAGCAAATTTCCGCCACTGTTTATTCTGGAAGACACGTTTTACATGGTTGTTCAATAATTATATCATCTCACCTCACTGAATCCAATTATGTTTTTATTTTCTTTCCAGAATCTACCTGTTTGTATTATTGCGTCTTACTTAATGTTAAATATTACATTATATGATTTACATAAGAGTATGTAGAGGAGGTCTCGCCGGACAAAAATTATCTCATGCTTCTTTGTACTAGACATTAAGTGCGTCCGACTTTACAACTTTGTTAGGGAAAATATGGAAGCTTATTTGATTGTACACGTGCAAGGATGTACTAGGGTCTGTTCTAGAGTGTTTTCCAAGAACGGTATTAAAAAAATCAGCAACAAAATGAACTTCCGGTTCGTTTCTAATTTTTGATCTAAAACGCTAATGTAAAATATGTAAGTAAATGGAGCATCACTTAAGAAAGTTTGGGATTCCAAAAGGAGTACACATTTCTAATTACGAATGACGACCTGGAAACAAAGTATTCTTTTTTGTTTGCACTCGAAACAAAAAATGCCTATCTTTTGCAATAAAATCTCATCAGAATTTGCATGTTCTTCTGAAACGTACTTCATAAAGCCTATCTTTTAGTTTCACAAACAATGTAAATATTTAAATGCTAACTTTTCTACTCGCATTTCAAAACACTTGAATGAACATAGCGGAAAATTGCTTCTTGTCATCGTATTATTTGGAAAATTGTGACACACTTTGTATGAAACGCAGTTAGACAGTAATAAACCCCATGTGCCCTTTTTTATTAATGTCCCCAAATTGAGAGCAAATAGGTATTTCAATTGAGAAACTGCTTATTAGTTAGTTGATGGCAGTAATGCATTATGTTTTATACAAAATAAAACAACACAAGACTCGACATTTTTATTTATTTCTACACGTGTTAATAAATCAAACAAAAAATGTTCTAATAGCCGACCAAGATGCACACATAATATAAACTTATGATCCATGACAAGTTAATCATTTATTTATTATGGCCTTTCTTCACATACTAAAGAACAAGTTATAATATTTACTACGTCCACAAAACAAGATTAATTGCTTTTCAATGATGCAAGAAAAAAGCAAGGTAACATTGCCTAAAAACAAATAACAATTTATTTTTGTTGATGGTGCTATGTCATAAGAGACTGAAATCCTTGATCACATTACCCCATTTTCAAAATAACAATATTATACCATTACACGTATTACGGATAAAAAAATCTGAAGATGGAAGAAACAAGAAAAAAATATTTTTACAAAAGCCTATAATCATAAGAAAAGTATTTTATCCACTTGCATGACTTGATTCTCGCGAAAAAGCTTTTGTTGGGCTTCTATGTTTCTTTCTTTTTGCTTTTTCTCTCTCTGTCTTTCAATTATTCTCTATAATAATATTATTGTCATGGCAAAAGTAAAAGTGAAATGATATGAAACCAAGAAATCAAAAGGTTCTTTTCTTTTTTCTTCAGTTTTTGTTCTCTTTTGTTTTTTAAGAAAGAACTCCCATAATAACAGGAAAAATGGGATCATGGTGGAAAATTAAAGGAAAAGTATTTTTGCAGGAAGTAAGTTGCGAGTTGTGTAGCTAAATTGTATTTAATATTATATTATGGTGTATACACCTTTGCTTTAACGATTACACAACTCCTTGTTTTCTAGTGCGTTCTTTTAACAGTAAAACCATCATTTAACGGAGAAAACGTTGTAAAACCTTTGCGCCGTGTAACTAGAACAAAATATATAGGAACGCTTTTGAATCGTAAATGCTTTTATTCGAATGAAAAAAATACAACTCGGTTATTTTTTTTGACTACTGAACTACTGAAAGCTTTCAGCAGTAAGCCAATAGCACCTTCGGTGTATAAATGTATATGTTTCAAAATAATATTATTATTTATTCAGAATCGTCTTATGAAACTTATGAACTTGAAACACTGAATAATTTTTCAGCAGCTTTCGGAAATTGTGTATTTAAAAAGTATTTATCTGCGGGCACAATTCTATTTACAACATACCTATTTAAAATGTAGAATAGAACATAATGGTATAATATATTGTACTTATGCTGTGCAAATCTTGATCTGTCATTGGAAATTTTTCCCTGTGTCGTAAACAAAAGATCTGTGGTCACTTTCCTCATATTACACAGGCTACAGGCTTTCAAAAAAGTACAAAGATCTTTCCCAAAAATATTTTCAGTTTGTTTTCCCCACATCGTACTCAGTATTCTAGAAGAAGAGCCAATAAAAAACTCAAGTATCCAATATATCCAACTAATCCACTCGTCTATACACCCAAGTCAAGAAACCAAAGGAATTCCCTCATTTTTTTTTCACTTTCCAAAAGCTGCTGAGGCTGAGAGTACTCAATAATAAGTAGAGTTGATCTACTGCTCCTTCTCTTGGGCACATGGGCACATTTGAATTCTTATTTTTTCCCTTTTCCAGCAGAAAAAAGCATCTCATATCCAAAATATCAGGAGCAGCATCCAGAGAGCAGCTCCAGAAAAACAACGGGAATTGCAGACAGAGAGAACACTTTGTTTTTTGCCCTCTTGATCTTCTCCTTCACCAGTCAGCTCACTTTACATTTGACGAAGCTTTTTTTTCTCTTTTTGGCTTTCATTTCATACAGAAGTATATATATTTGTACCCTTAGAGAAATAGAGAAGAAAAAATGCGGTAAACAATTCGGAAAAAAATATAAGTGTAGGTATAGACGTATGCAATAGTACGTATTATAAATGTACCTAGCTGGGTTCGTTTAACTTGATCATCATCATATGCCTCCTTCTTCTTTATCTTCACACTCAAGTCAAGATGAAGCAGAAAGAGAAACTGTGCTGACCTGAATCCACTTATTTTTTCTCTCTCTTTTTTCCTCTTGGTCTTTCTGTTTTTCTCTGCAGGAAACCGAATACATTTTTTTTAAGTTGTGAATATATTTAGAAGTAAGAGGGTATATAAAAGTGGATATGTTTAATGCACATGTTTGAAGCGATTTTTTATTTAAAGTGTTGCGGACGGGTTCCAATTCCTTTATCTTTAGTAGTTGTTTTCTTTGCAAACCACTACCATCAGAGTCGATTTTATAAATGTTTTTGCATAGTCCCTTACGTGGCTTTTTCCTATTTTTCCCCCTTTTCCTCTTGAATTGTTGGAACTTGGAACTCTCAGCAGAAGTCTATATGGACTTTGTAGATAAAAGATCACTTCGGCACATACAAAAAAAGAAGATATGTATATTTTTTATCTTTGTAAAAGATAAAGACAGGCTTTGATTTTCTGATGAATTGTGTCTGTTCGTTCAAGTTACGGAAGTATTTTCTCATGCAATTTTTGTGGTTTCAGTTTTATGTTTTTAGCAAAGAAGAAAAGGACAATGGCTATATAACTATCTAGGTATGCATTTATACTTTTTATGTATATATTTCGTTTCGTTGCGCGATATCCAGTGAAAATAATTTTGACAACAAAACAGCAACACTAACTATTGTTTTGATCGATATCAAAAGAAAATTATGTATCAGTATATGAACATGTATTTCTTAAGATTAGGAAAATCATCATGCAATTTATCTCTGACATTTACAAATTGACTGGATTTGATTTCCAGGTGGGCTTCTATTCCCCATTTTAATTTCTGCTAGCGACTTTCCTGGAAACCCAAGAAAGTAATCAAAAAAGTTTTCTACTTTTTTCTCTCTTTTCATCTTGCTATTTACTCACACAACTTTTCTGAGTAAGTATTAATCGCAGTAGTTTGTGTGGTATTCAAGTTGCAGTATTTGACTGTGGTCTGGTAAACTACTTTATTCATTGATGTTTTCTAACTTACAACAGATATCCTTATTTACAGTTCTTCTTCTTCTTAAATTCAAATAAATTCAACTCGCAAGTCGCAAAACCCCGGAAAAAAATATATCAATATTGGGTAGCACAAAGCATGTATAAACTTTTTGACCACACATCAAACTTTTTCAATAAATATATTATTGACAAAAGGCAGACGCGGTGCACAAAATGTAAAGAACAGCTATCGTATGGCAGCAACAACAACAACAGAAGAGAATCATATATTTATTTACACAATATACTTTGTAGGGTCAGATAAGATGATATCCTTCTATATAATCTTCAGTAAATATGGTAGAAGTCAACAGCACACTTATCAACTGACAACAATAACACATTGATAAAAAATATTATTTACCGCAACAAAATCCCTATGAAAACAAAATGGTGCGTTTCTTTTTATCCTTTTTTTCTAAAGTGCCACTCACTGAGCGTACAATCCTTGTCATTAGAATTGACGCATGACGTGTGTCGTATGGTTTGTAAGTACGTTAAAAAGGATTTTTATATTCTTTATACATTCTCTTTCAAATCCTTCTTTAAAAACACGCAAAAAAATATTGTTTTGTAGCAAAGTACCTAAATAGTTTTTTTAACAAGCTCTTATTTGTTTATTTACTAGAAAGAGAAAAGCCGTTGACATTAGTTGACAAAAAAAATCACGTTCAGAAGCGATACAAAAATAATATATTTTTCTGTTTTGTTATTTGATTCTGATTCTATCCTCCTGTTCCGGAGAACCCATTCACAAAAAAAGGGTTACCGAAAAATCTATAATTGTACAAGTATCAAGCTTCAGTTCAAGCATGCATGCATGTGTAATAATAATGATAATAAGATGAAGCAATATTTATAATAGGCATGTTTTGTAGATCAGATAGGTAATATTGTTTGGTTGTTTACAAGACTCGTTTACTGATCACTATTTACCTTCCAGTCAGATACAATTACTTTTAACGACCACCATTATTGCCTGCACGTCGTTATACGGCAGGTTTATTTTATGTATTCAGGAGTATTATTAATGCTCAGATAACTTGCTTTTGTGTTTTGCTGATGCTCTCTGACTGACTGAATGCCTAAGAGCGAGCTGAACCAAGCTTTATTTTGCCCTTTACACTTTCGCAAGTAGGAAGCAAAGGTAAAAAATAGACGGTTTCACGAAAATGCCCACGTGAAATGGAGAGGGATACTAAAAAAACTATCTACCTATTTACGTGCTCTCTTTCTCTCTCATAATCAGTGAGGCAGATGTGTAATAAGCGTATATAAATATTAGCTTATCCAACAAAAAAAAATTTCTCTGAATTCTGGATTTTCTCACTGTTTTCCTGAATCTTTTAGAAATAAAAAATTTTGTATGAAGATTTAAGCGGAAGGAAAAAAGATAGGAAAAGATGTAGAAAGAGAGAGAGAGAGAAGGCGAAAGCGGAGTGCTTTTTAAAAGTCAAACTACCGGGGAAGAAGTAAAAAAAGGAAGAGAGGAGTTTATCTTCAATTTACATTGTTCCTTTTCTCCTTCCTACTCTCATTCGTATCTATCCGCACCTTGAAGTAAATTACCTCTGTTCTAAGAATTATTTGCAGATTTAAGCAACTAAGAAATGAGCTAAAGTACGAAAAGCCAGCAGTCCGGGGAAAAGTTTATACAAAAATATCATGCATAATATTTGTTTTTCCAGAATTCCCGGCCTCTCTCTCTCTCGCTCGTGTCTATTTTGAAAAGCTTTTTACAGATATAATATAATGATGCCAAGAACGAGAGATAGAGAGAAAGAAATAGACGTCGCTTGAAAGTTTTAGAAAGTTGTTTTTTGCAAATGGAATAGACAATCTTTAAAGGTGAAACTCCCATCACGTCATCATCTTCATCCTCTACAGTTTCCGCTACTTAATAAAATAAAATAATCTACTTTTCCTTCATCCATACATGTAGTATATCCTTCACGAGGAGAAAGCAAAGAGGACAAAAAGCATACTATATGTTTACGTATTATTTTTCCCTTCAGTGAAAATTAAAAGTTGTACGGAAAATCAGATTAAAAGCTTGTGCAACAACTTGAGAACAATATTATTGTAGAAAGGCTGGTATGGTAGAAGAAGTAGAAGAAGGAAAGTCGCTCTTGTTAAAGATAACTTGAAAAAAAGAGTTGAAGGCTGTGCTGTTAAAGAGGATCTTATTTATTATACGCTCTCATCACAAATTATTATCATTACGAAAAACGGTTAAAAAGGAACTTTTTAAAGAGGATGGGTTTGTCTCGAAAGTCATCCGGTTGAAAAATTTTCCCTGTTTTTCCTTCTCCCTTTTCCCCATAGTTTCCCTTTTCATGCACTTTTCATCGCCCATCACAGCACACTATTTTTTATTTATTTATGCAAGCCAGACACAATAAAGTGCATCCATTTTCCCCAGGTTTTCGTCAACTATTTTTTTCACCCAAAGCCACTTTACCATCCCTTTTAACTACATGATATCATAAACAAGAAAAAAGAGAAAAAAGCACGTCGTTTTGGGAGTAGAAGAAGCGAAAAAAAAATAGAAAGGGAGATTTATTTCACTCTAAAATATGTATGTAAGGAAGCTACTACATTTTATGCATGGTTGTTTGGTTGTGTGCAAACATCTCGTTTTATAACTTTACTATACTCCAGAGCAACATCACTACGATCGTTATCATAAGCAGTGTATACATAACGGATCCATAGAGAAATCTAGAAGCAGTTAAAGTTAAAGTCAAAGGTGAGTAAAGTTGTATATTTTCTCATGGATAACAGATAGACAGCGAGATTGTTGGAGATAGGCTATAGGACGATGATGAATTCGACTTGACAAGTGTACAGTTAAAAGGAGTTTTTTTCTTTTTAATGGTGGAGTAGCTTTACAGTTTTCGGCAACCGCAACTGGAGCACAATATTTATGTATACGTATATTTATACTTTTTTCTGTTGTTGTGATAATAATAACAATAATAATAGGAATAAACACCAACATTTTTCTATTGTTAAATATACATTTAAAATATGTACACAACAATTTTATTTGATATCACAAACTGCCAGTGCTACTTCATCTGTTTCAAATCTCTGACTAGGATTCCTTTTTTCGACAAGGATGAAGCTGACATCAAGCTTGACAGACATCATAGCAACCATCTATTTTAATAATAAGCTCGCGTCATCTCTCCTTTTCGATCGCTGTCACCGTCATATCGCCACCACCTCCACCACCCTACAGTAAACGTATTTTTTGTTGACCGCCTCCAACTCCAACAGAGCATCAGAGCAGAAAACCTTGCTTACTTTTACGGACGGTTCCTTCACTTTTTTTACATAATATAATATGCACATGGTGATGATGATGGTGATGTTGTGTAAAAAAAGGACATTCCATGTCGTAAAAAATCCTTTTTTATTTATTGTAAATGCCTTTTTTTATTTTCTGGGGAATTGTGAAAATAATATGTGCAGAAAAAAGGGCGAAGGATAATATTATTCTTTGTGTTGGATTCTTGTGCAAAATAAGGAATATACAAAATATGCTGTATATTTATTTTATACATGGGTTTTGTAGTTTTATAGTGTGAAATATAATAAATAGCGGAATATTTTATGTATTATTTTTTATATGCATGCCAGCCAGCAGATACCAACAAATTGCATGACACAAAAGGAGAATTTTTTCATATCGCTCTTGTGTGTCGCACCAGAAGAGTTGAGCGAGTAGCGTGGAGATGAGAAGAAAACGAATACCGAGTGCGCTATCATTTATTATTATTATTATCAAAACTGATACGCATGCAAACAGTGGGGGAGAAGAGTGGAACCAAAAACTATTTTTTTGGCATCGTCATACCTCCGCACACACAACCGTTTCAATTTTGATGATACTGATGATTACTAGAAATTTACTCCGGCAGGCACACAACACACACAATCCGTGTAGCCATGCATGACTGATTCTTCGCATATCCTCCTATTTTTTGATAGATACCAGGAATGCCTGAAATTTGTGCCATTTATTTATGCCATCCAAAATTTTCGGACTTGGCTTACTGGATAAAATGCCATAGATTACGCATACGTAAGTACATGGGAACCTTGGTACTTTTACGAATGCACAATTTTATTTGTATGGAAAACGGTAACGTGTGGTTGGAAAAATATGATTTTGGAAGGAATCTCTCTGAGTAAATGCGCTGAATGCCGTTAATGTTTTCTGGCTTGTCGTTGTAAGTCAGCTTGATCAAATTTTTGGTTAATGCATGGAAAAGAGTGGTATGCATGTAATTAACTCTTTCGCTTATGGGGATGATGATAATGATGGCAATGACGATTATATAATGTCTCGTGTCAGAAAATTATCTGTGATTTCATATTCATTTTATTTTACATAACTCATTTTTCTACGGTTTTTGCGGACTTTTTCATTTACATATTTGAGCAATCCTGTATCATCATAACCTAAATATTATGTAGCATTGTAGATGGCAAGGACAGCATGAAAATATGAAGAGAGCAAAAACGAGAAACTAAATTAAAGTAAGCAAATAATATACAAATGCAACTAAACATCTTTTAAATTACAAAAAAATCATGATCTAAATATTTTCAGAGAAAAACATAATTTTGCCAAATTACTTTTTAATAGAGTTACTATAAAAGTCATAAAAAACTCGCTTCCACAAAAATGATAACAATTTCATTCATTCCTTATTAGACCAGAATAAAGACAGAGTCACAGAGAAAGTGAGGACCTACACATCTTCGTAGAATGTTAATAAAATAATAATAATAAACTATGTCATCATCAGCAGCGTCGTCAGCATTCATCGTCTCGCATGGAACACAAACAAACATTGCAACTTAAGATAAAAAAAGACAACATGCGGCTTATATATCTTTCTACTACGGAGTTGTTTTGATGTGGCTGCATGCTTAACACAGAATGCTGACTGACTGTCTGAGTGAGTCAGTTGTTCTTGTGGAATAAAATATAAGTCTTAATAACAAACTACGCTAACTAGTAGTTATATATAATGTCTAAGTAGTTGCTATACATCTTGGCAGTTCCTAAAACACTATAATATTCTCCTGAAATAATTGTACAATTGAGATAAGGAAAGAGAAACGATACATTTCTCGGAATGTTATGCAGAGACAAGAAGGAAAAAAGAGAGAAATGGCAGAAGGATGAAAGTTGCACTTAAATTCATCTCGTGTATCTTTTTTCTTGTAAAAAACTTCACTTCTTCTTTTCCATCTTCTTCTTCTTCTTCCTGCTTTTGTTACACATCCTAATACTATCATTTACCACCACGACGATCACCACACCACACACACAGACACACACCACTACTACACGAATAACTTGGTATACAATTTGGTTTCGGATGGAAAGAGACCAAAAAATACATAAATATATGAAAAGAAAAGAAGAGCGTTTTTCGCTAGAAGCAGCATTATTTTATTACCACATGAATTCCGCTACAACACAAACAGCTACTTACCCACTTGCAATTTTTTTTCTGTATTCTAGTCAGTGTGTTTGTCTGTGTGTGGGCATGCCATAACCTGATAGGATTGTGTTACACGCTACCTACATAACATAGAAGTGGTACTTGCATATTTCCAGAAATACTGCAGGTATTTTCTCTTTTCTCTCTTGTTGTTTTAGAAAAAGGATATAGTCAACCTTAACTTTATCATTTTAAAGTATAATGCATAAAATGTGCAGAATGAAGTAGGAGAATATTTTTCTGGGGCATTAACATTGCAAAAAAAACCGTTACAGTAACAGGAACACAACAACATCGGCAGAAATGCTTTTTAGTGTTTTTACTCTATCGCAAGCTATTATAGCATCTATCTGAATATTATTACTACAGAGCAACTTAAGAGCTAATGCTGCTGCTGATGTGCAATATTGCAGTAGACTAGAGAGGAAATGATATTAATGTATCTTATAAAGGAAGAGAGAAAAGAGTGATAGACTGGTTAAGTGAGAGATAGAGTGAAAGAGAGAGAGAGATGAAAAAAAAAGAGAAAAAAGCGGAGGATGGAAAAGAGGCAAGCAAAAAAATAGGAGACACAATACAACTGTGGCCATAAGCATGCTTTTTACATGCTCGTACTAAAAACGAGTTTTTTGCTCTTCCTTTCTTGCTCTCTTCTTTTTTTTTGCGGAGAAAGAATGAGAATTGAGAAGAGAGTTAAGAGAATGTGGAAAAAAGTTGCTCCTGTTATTGTTAGGGATACACACAGAGATATGGACCTTTATACATTTTATACCATGCTTGCTTGCATTTTTCTTTTCTCTTTTACTTTTCTCATCTGGTCTGATGCTGATTCTGCGATGCCTTTGCTTCTGCTGTTGAAATCCCCGTTACTCTTCTGCTTTCTTGTCTTCTTCTTCTCTTCTCTCCATTTCCCTCCGTTTTATTTTCTGTGTAAAATAGCAGCTAAGAGAGAAACAGTCTCTTTTTCGTTGTTTTTGCTTGCTTGCTTACTTGCATGCTCGGTTTTGCTAGTAAGTGTGGTTATAACTCCTTTTTTACAGATTCTAGAGGAGACTGACTGAGAGACACACGTTCTTCTGGAAATTCTGAAGTTTAGTCGGTTGAGTTTGTGCACTGGTTCATAGGAACAAACATCTCCGCATAGTAGTAGCACCATTTCTATTACATCTACATTGACTATGTTTTACACAAACCAAGACCGCTGCTTCTGTTACATGCTCCCGTTATATAAACTATAGATAAATGTGTGATATTGAAAGCATTGAAAAAGTTTTCTATAAAAAAAGGTATAAAACAAGAGGAAGAAAAGACAACTGTAACTTTTTATGTTTTTAGGTATAAAAATATAAGGAATATTAAAAGGTATAGATATAAATACTAATGCAGCTATGTGCACATTTTATATGGAATATGTGTAAATGTGGTCGAGTAGTCAGTGGTAAACAGAAGAGGACGAGTGACTATAGCGAGAGACTATTATGTATAAAGACACAACAACAAATTGTCTGTATAGTATCCTAAGAGCTAATAGTACTATAGAGTAAAATACTAGTATAAATAGATGGAGAAGTGTGGTGGTGGTTGGTAGTGGTGATATATAAGTACTAAGTAAGTTGGAGGAGTAGAGAGGAGAAGTAATATAGACAAAAAAGGATACAACAACAGCTAGAAAACGAGAGATGGAGAGGAGAAGACGAGAGAGAGGAGAAGAGAGCCATGTAATAAAATAGAAATGCGAGGGTTTCACTAGAGAGAATTTTTAGCAGCAGCAGAAACAGCAACAAGATCCTAGTCCTAAAAAACTCTCTGCATGTGTGTCTGTGTGTCTATGTGTGTGTTCTGCTCTGTTCTCTGCAGTCCATGTAAAAAGCCAACTCTTTAGCGAAAAAAGGAACCAAAAGCGAAGAAGAGGTGATGGTAGTGGTATGGAATGGATTGTGTGTAATGGAACCGCTCTCTCTTCAACTCAAGTCAGTCAGATGCCTGAAGTTGAGGGATTCACTTGTGTTTTCACTCTTCTCATCTCACGCTTTACCCTTTTACTTTTTTACACACTTACACACGTTGTTGTAATATAAGTACCAACACACAGACACACACAGAGAGAAAATAAAATAGGGAGAGAGAGAGAGAAAGAGAGTTTCACAGAGATGCACACATAGTAAAAAAATAGTAAGTTCTACACAGAGAAAAGAGAAGAAGAAAAAAATATCTATATATAAAGTAAAGCACAAAAGGTTTTAGTCATTTTTGCCGTTGTAAGTCGGCAGGGGATCGGAGCAGTTAAGCCATCCCGAAAAACCCAAATCTTAGGTTTATTCCCTGTTTTTTGCTCTTACTCTTTTTATGATATACAGATATACATTTTTTTATTTTTTCATGCTTCCCGCATTGCACTTTCCAAATTCTCTCATTTTTTTTCAACTCTTTTCTCTCTGTCTATCTCTCTCTCTCGACACCATAATAATATCAAACAGTATCTATCTCTTTGTTCCTTGAACAAAAACAAAATAAACGAGAGAGAGAGAAGGAGAGAAGAGATCCGTTCTGGAGAAGTGAGTACAAGCAGCACTCAGTACGAATAACTTGTGTGTTTCCGCTGTTATTCTTTTACTTTTTTTTATTTTCGTCTTCATCTTTTTATCCTATTTCCTTGACTCCTTCTTCGTCTATCTTCTTCGTTCAATGAATTTTTATTCCCTTGTGAGTGTGCATGTGCGCTCTGTGTGTATGTGTTTATTAGATCCCTCATTACTTGTGTGTGTGGCAGAGAGTTTACCTACTTTATCCACTTCAATCTTCTCCTCCAGGTTTAGTTTTTTTAGTATATTTACTTACTCTTTGTTTTCCCGTGCCTCCCTCTTTGTATGCAAGTTTTGCTCATTTGCTATCAAAACAAGACACACAAGAGACGCCGCTACCACAAAATCCCAATCAGTCTGTCCTCTTCGTCGTCATCAGCGACATTAACAACCAGTACCGTTTATGGTTTACTTGCTACACACACTAGTACTCCACTCGCGACACACAAAGAGAACGTCTCAAATCCTTCATCGAGGCATACAAAACCAAATTATATTTATTACACTCCTTTTTGTATTCAGTTTTTCTTTTCAATTTTACTTTTCTGTGTCTTGTCACCTTCCACAGTTTTTTTGTATTGTTAATCATGTGTAAATGTGCGTGTGTATGTGTGAATGTGTGAGAGCTCTGAGTAATTCTCCTTCTTAGGAAAATCATCATCGTCATTTTTCCATACATTTATTAGCAACGTCAATAATAATGATAGTAATAATAATAACGAATAGTCCCCAAAAAACAAGAAAAATCCTGCCAGTACGGCAAACAACTTGCTTAGCAATAAAAAGAAGCGAATACTACAATTGAAAATAACACAATTTAAGCATCATTAGCACGTTTTTTTCTTCTTCTCTTTTTTCTACAAGCTACTGTTTACCAGTCTATCTCATCTTTTTTCTCACCTACACACATGTATACAGAAAAGTAGAAAACAACAACTTATTTGACACTTGTCTCGGAAATTCAGCCGCTTCTATACTCTTCTCATCTGAACAGCCAGAGAGAAGAGGAGTCGTTGCAGTTGTTGCTGGTATGGTGTTTTGATGTTCATGATGATGATGATGCGACTCTCCACTTAAAAAACACTCGATTCAGCTGAATCTGACTGGCTTGACTTGACTGGAGCGTATATATAATATTCGTTTGTATGTAATCCTTTTACACACACAACTCATCCATCGTCGTCGCTGTAACTTTTGTTGTATATTTTCAAGTGGACAAAAAATACTACCACGTTTATTGTCCTGACTCAACTGCCAAGGTTAGTATACAATTTTATTATTATTATTGTATATTTTTCTTGTAGTAAAGTATGCTCATTTGTCAAGATTAAATAAGCACGAAAAAGGTAGCATGATAAAATAAAAGTGTAGAGATGAGATGATTGTTATAAGGTTGTCTATTTTTGTATTTTGCACTGGTCATCACATCATAATAAACATCGTTGTCATTGTGTTTATACACCTACGGTTATGGAATAGCAGGTTTGGGAATTCAGAATCACTCGTGTTTCTTCCAAAATATAGCATAAAAAAGTTGGTTGTTCGTGCAGATTAAGGAGCAGACTGGGTTACTAGGCGAAAAAATAAACAAAGAACAGGCCTGGTTACGTAGTCGTGTACAATTCCAAACGGATCGTCACTTCAGTTTAAACCATTTTTGTGTGTCAGTATATTACTTGGGCTAACCGAAAATTGCATAAAACTTGGCATTGTTATGTCGCGTTGATTATTAGCAAATGTATACAAACCAGACTGACATTTACTGATTGGAAATTGAAAGCACCTCCAGAAAAATGTTATCATATCAATCTAGATTTCAACCTGTAATGTTGCTCGATTTTAATCATATTATTGACTATCTTTTTTGTTTATTTACTGTCATCATGTTACTCTGATGACATTTGGTCAATATTGTTCAAATAAAAAAGTAATCGATAAAAAATACAATTTATTTAATATTTACTTGTGGAATTAGGAAATTCTTCAATTACACGTATTTCTACTTTAAAAAATATCTGGTGACAAGATCACAAGCACACACTCAAAAAAAGCTCATAAGACCAAATTTCCAGATAAATATATATACATCTATACAATATATATTTATGCAATGTCATAAGATATCAAGATCCAACAAACATGTCGTTTTTGAATCCAACAAATCAAATCAACACAAAATTTCATTACACGTTGTTATGTTGTGCAATTCTAGAAAGTAATGAAAAAATATTGTCAAGAGGTTTTGATGATGGGTTTAAAGTTCTGCTGAATCCTGAAGATGATGTATACCTAAC
>JAQFYG010000659.1:0-26314 GCA_034694325.1 Entomobrya corticalis | reverse complement strand
TTAAAATAGCTTGTACCATTGCAGGTAATTCTAAGTATTTTAGGCGTCCCCTTGATGATGACAAATGACAATACAAAAGTAAACAAAAATCAAGCAGTAAATGGGCTTTTTGACTTGCTCGTGTTTGTATTTACCCGATGACTCCGAGAAAGAAGTTTGATAAAAGATAATACTATATTTTTTACTCACCTTAATAGCAAACACCAAGATTCTACCATCAGCAATCATATTAAGGAATAAAACCATTGCTTCGTCCTCGTGCGGTGAATAAGTGTCAAAAACACGCTGCGCCATCACACTCCCCGTTGCCTGGTTTAATACGAGAACGTGGATCCCTCGATTTTTGTTGGATTCACTGTCATCCAGAATCTTTTTGAAAATGCAAAAAAAAAATCAAAAATATATAATAATATTGAAAGAAAATAGTACGACTCTATACATTACAAATACACAAAAGAAAAAAATAGTCCATACCAAGTATTGATACACACACATAAACACATTTAACAATGCATCTGCTTTCTTTTCTTCAGTTTTCAGTATTCCATCTTCTATTTATTATGAATATACATATTCTTGCCCATGTTTCATATTTCATCTCACAATACAAATACCCACACATGAGTGAATACGTAAATGCCAAAAACTGTCAAATAAAATTGAATACTGCCTTGCCTTGGAAACATGCTTATATTAGTCTATGCTTGTTCACTTCTCTATAAATTTGAAATTCATCTATTTAAATGGGAATAGGAGAAAGGGATGATAGTATAAATAATATTGTCATCATAAAAAATTGCTCCCATTGAGACATCAATCAATACATTTACAAAGCGTAGTAAAACTGTATACCGTGTCGTTCAGCTTCTATTTCTCCATTCGTTGACTTCTATCTTAGGAACACTTTTGTCATTTGAATATGCTCATACCATCCAAAACCTTAACCATTTCTTTCTCTAGCATTTATCGTCATTTCAGGAAAGCTTGGATTTTCATGATTTGTAAAGATATTGAAATTCACAAAGTTGAAATGTATTGTTGATGGCATGACATGACAAGACTTGTAACCATGTAAATATAATTTTTATATTCTTAAAGAAGCCCCAATATGTAATACAATTGATGATAATAATGGTGACAAATTTCCAACGGGACTACCGCCCACTGAAATGGACAATGTCGAATTCACAGAGCAACAAAGAAACTCCCAATTTGCCTTTTTTGTGGTTACATTTGTGCAGATACATAAACTTGCTACAAGTGAATAAGAAAAGTTTCTCACTGGGAAAAACACAGCGGTACATCTGCTTTAGAGTATCTAAAATAATCATACATAATAATACCATCACGCCACTCACAGATATGTACACCAATTCAACGAAACAGCTTTGATGATGTTGTTTATTTTTTCCTCAAAGGAGCTCATAAATTCGATTTCAATAATGAAATGTGAAAAATCATCCTACTTTGTGCTACTATAATGGGTATGCTTTTATATATACCCAAAAACTAGCTTTCTTTTTTTTATGTGTGCTTTTGTTAGTCTTTTATAATGCATAGACGTAGGTGGCGGTGCGCTGCTGGGGTGTTACAGACGTAAAAATGCAAACGTTCACCTAGTCAGTGATTTTTAAAAAAATAGTAAAATACAACTGTCATATTTTGATTTACTTGCACACAGCATGTCATAACCATATGATTTGTAACTTTGTGCACATTTCATGTTAATGTGAGTTATTTTTTTTGAGTGGGTTTCTTTCTCCATATATTCAGCCAAACTGTAAATGTTTACGTATTTCCACCACTACTGCCACCCTTTGATCGTGTATAAAAGATTTCAAGTAGTTTACGAGTGTGTCGTAACTTCATTTACCAATCCACAAATACATCTTACATAATGCATACTATATTTTTGTTACGTGAATGGAATGGTGTTTACTCATGATGCTATCATGATTTGATTTTTCTGCTTTTTTGTAAAAAATATGTAGTACCATTTCGGTCACTGTAGGGCATGCCACACAAGTCTCCTGTCTCTCTTTTGTAGCATCTCTATCTCTCATGTTGTTTGCTCAATGCGAGTGCCAGTGTTAGAAAAAATCAGTCCTCTGTGTACTTTGTGTACCTATACAACAACACACACCTTCGCCATCATTACACAAAAAGCTCACTTTGCCTAATGTAAATTTGATCCCTGTGTAACAGGACTGAGGGAAAAAATATAGGAACAACATGTTGAACAGTTTTTTCCGTAAAATGATATGACGATGATGATGTTGGCTCGAGTGTGAGTGAGGAAGGGTAAATATATCCTAATGTATTTGAAATCCAGATTGAACTCAAACAGAATTTTTTAGATGATAACGAGTAGGATGAAGCCGTAGGAGTAGCTGTTGTACGCACGCAGTGACATTTTACTGCGTACAACACAGGTGACGGCGGGGGTAAAAAGAGAACAAAGCTTCTTTTGTGTAGATAAGAGAAATAACGGTTTTGTACGACGACCTATCATGAAGATAACGCTAATGACCGACAAGACTTGGAAAGCAGAACGAGAGATAAAAAACAACAGAGCCGGAAGGATACAAATGAGATTGTTGTACAGATTTGTGTGAACAAACTAAAAGGAGTGTTGATTTCGTTATTTTAATCATGTACTCCTACTATATAAGCACAGGAAATGAGTAAAGGATACTTCGTGTCTAAATAACTAATGAATCATAGGATTAGAGTGTCTGACAGGAGAACTATTACAAAAAAACTAACAATTCCAATCACACAGCAACAGATATATACAATATTAGTTTTAAAATACAAAATATATCCTTAACATGCCAATGTGAATGTACTTGTAAAACATGTACACAAACAACTCTGTACTAAAACCTGAGAGATTGAAATCTTTTACAGCTAGCTAAAAGCATTTTTTGTGGCGGTGAAAGTTAATAAAAATGTTCTTTAAAATCCCAAATACATACGTATGCAAGAGAAGAGAGAAAATGACTTCTTTCTCACACAACAACACAAAACAAAAAAAAACTTAATGGAAGGAATGACTCATTCAGTCAAGGAAACACTGATGGAGAAAGCCTATGAATACAATGTTTAAATTGACACGTAAGTACGAGGTTCATATATTTATAAGAAAACCTAATGTAACAGATATTAAAACAAAACTCTCCCGAAACACCACAAGATAATGAAATGACACAAGGAGCAACTTTTTTTGTCACTCAGGCGAAACAAAAAAAAAGGAAGAAAAAATAACGTCAGGCAAAAGAACATACAAAGTGGAAAGTACAAAGATGTATTTCGTCTTGGCATAAAATTAAACGAAGCGGAACAAAAAGGAAGCCAAGAGTATAATACAAAAAAGAGTGAGTGACCAAGCGACCACCACTATCATCAACCAGCCAACTCAATGTCGTCGTCATCATTTTGTTTTTTCCTTCTTCAGCTCTATTATGGCAACTTGTGTGCCTTTTCTTGTATTTCCTTTATGGCTACTCTCTCACTTTTGCTGTTGTGCCAGTAGTACTCACTCACACTCAAATGATAAACTTAAATAAATAATGACATCAACCGCCCATATAAATAGTATACTTACGCAATATGTATTTCTTATGCTTCTATCCACTGACGTATTCTTTATTCGAGAAAATTGTCAGAAGAAAACAAAATCGAAATAACCGTGGTCGTGGTACATTGACAATACAAACTTGAAAGCTGAAATACTCATAAAGATTGGTAAACAAAAACCACATTGCTTCATTCTGATTATGATCAAGTGCAGAGAAGAGAAGATATTATTCTTTAAGTCTTTTTGCCGTGCGTGTTTGTGTGCAGCATATTATTTTTAGATTGGGGCATTGTGTGTATGTGTATGCACTTTAGTATATAATATATATCTGGACGGGACGAGGTCCACTTCACACATGCTTTTTAATCTTTTTTTTTTTTGCTTTTACATGAGAAAAGAAAGTTGTCAATGTGCAAAGAAGGAGAACAAGAAGAAGAAAAAAGAGACTGAATAGAAAAGTCTGTAAAATTACCGTAGCACCATCCACTGAGACAGCCACGCGCGACTGGCTCGACCAAGCTTCGATAGTAAGTGTTCTTGGTGTGGATCCACCGCCGGCAGTGGAAGATTTCTCTCTTGCTGATGCAAATCCCCCTCCAGAACTTCCATATCCATCTTTTCGATGAATCCCATCTTTACCTTCTGGTTTCCAGCGCCCCTTCCACCATTCCTCAGAACCTGTATGTAACGAGAAAAAAGATTAAATATGAGATTTTGGTTGGAGGGTTTTGGTCTTACACAGTGTGTACACATTTTTTATTTGCAAACACTCGACTGAAAAACGTAATCCTATCATATTCTCAAGATGCCCCTTAGTAAGGCTTTAGTCGCGTATGTGTATATAAAAAGATATTGAAAATGTGTTGACTGATTTGTTGTCGAGCACCATACAGAAAACAGTCTACAGAAATCGTGTGACTGTAATTTCAACTTTAACCTTTTTTATCTCTAGACCTTATTAATCTTATTTAATATTGTCAACGTAGACAAAATAAAATTTTTTAAAAATAAACATGGTTCACATCTTTAAAATAAATGTTTCAAATTGCATTTCTGCTAATTCTGTCTCAAAAAATATTCAACCACATATATATCGTCTTATGCCTGTAATGACGCGATGAAATCGATTTTAAAGTTTGAATAAAAGAAAATTTCCAGATCAAAGCACTCTGCCAGTCTGCTATTTTTTCTATCTTTTTGTGACAGAAGTGCTTTGTGGTGATATTGGTGGTGATGCATAATGTGGAGAGACGATGCAAGAAAAGCGTTCTTTGCGAACATCTTTATGTTGCTGTTGACAGATGTAACATAAGTTTGAAGTCAATGCCAATTTTCATGAATGACATAACTACAACGTCGAAAACGAGCATGACAAAAAGCTTGGAAAAATGCAACGTCATCATAATGCTTTGTCTATTATGTATATGCACCCGTAATGCAATGTACCTAAGTATTCTCTCCAAGTAAACATGTTAGTTGCAAAAGTTTAATGGTGATGATGTAGAGAGTGGAGTGATGGTGATTGGTGATGCTAACAGATTTATTTGTGTATGCCCAACATAATCTCATCTCTTCCCAAAATTTTATTTATTTTTGGTCTGCATATAAGCACAGTATTACATATAAAAATACATAACATATGTACATAAACATTCACGACTAGCTCAACAACATAACTTTAAGCAAAACCATCGTTATCTTTCATCATCATCATCCTATTTATTTTCCGTAAAACAAAGCTGGATGTGTAGACAAGAAAAGTACCCTTATACCCTGCTTCTTCCAACACCAATGCTCCCAATAATAGTGAATGACTCTGATTTTCCTGCAATCTAAGCAAAACGGGTTTACAAGGTATATTAGTATTGCCATTGGTGGGGCAATGCAAGAACATCTTGTTCAATTTCACGTATGCCCAATTTATGAGTATGTATGTCTGACTGACTGAGTACTTGTACTTTAATAAGATAAACGATATAAAATGTTTTTATTCAACAAATATAGAATACGAGTATGTATTTCTTTACTTCTTTTAGACTTTCGTGGAAAAAAGGGGATGAAATCAAAGCAGCATATTTTTATTCTAATCACATCATGGTCTATGTTGACTATCATCATGCGTTGTTTTTTGTTTGACGTAATAGGTTAGGATTATTTTCTAGCTACTATCAACAACTTGAATAATGTTGCTTGAGCTTGACTCATCTTTCTTCAGATTTTGCTAAAAAAGGAGAATCGCATGGTGAAATTTAAGAAGTAGAGATAAAAAAGGTACACACACATATAGCAGAAGCAGACAGATGTTGACGGTAGTTTTATTCTAAAAAATGAAACAATGTCCTTGGAGACGTTTTCCCTTTTCTGCTCTAGAACTCTACCACTGAATCTCTCGAAACGACGAGTCATATTTCATTACATTTGAAAAAAAACTGAGAGAATAACGCTTCTTAAGTGAATCATGTTTACAATATAAACTAACTCTTGTTATGTGCGTCTCTGTATCACAAACAAAATAAAAATAAAAACCTCAAGATATTTTGCAATTAAGCTTTCATTATCCTTTGATGCGACCATATCAGCATTACCATTTCCTTCCATATCTAATAGCTCACTCTCTCTCGTTTCCTCAGTATTCTCTCATTGCCTAAAAATATATTATATAAAATATGGCAAAAGCATACATCTTGATCTTCAATTACACTGGGTGATTTTGCTAACAAGAAAAGATTAGGATTAAACTCTAAGACTTCCCTCCAACCAAACCAACGGAAACACACACAAAAACGCACATGTACAAAATGGAAACACTTTTCCTGCAAAAAAATAGATTATGTTTTCGTCATGATAACACATCCCACAACCCATCCTTGCGCTTCTACTACAAAAAACAGTTGATGAGTGCTATGTTGTTGGTGGTGGGGAACATACGAGTTTTCGTAGGAAGAAAATCGGAATAGACAGAAGAGGAGTGCGAGAGCTTGCAGAGCACTTCTTCTCTCTTCTTCCCAAAGTAATGTGTAATCTCTAAACAAGTGCAGTGGGGAAACTCGGAACAGATTTCAAGTTCATTTGATTCATGTATCATGTCAAAACCTGCTACGTTCCGCAAATTTTTCCTTTTCGCTATTTTCCTTCATGTTCACATCATCAGCTAAGGCAACTATATATTACAACGACTGCACCACACAACCATGTCTCTTTAGTTGTTTATTATGGCCATTTGGAATGATCATGGAGAAGAGAGGAAAAACTACGTTTTAGTTGAAGAGATTTTGCTCCATCCAGCTCTACTTCTCAACTGCACACTATTTTTGTAAGTAAGCAAGCAAGTAAGTAGTTGGAGCTGATGGGAAAGTGCATTTTTCTAACATTTCTCTTGTCTAATAAATCCTTAGAGTTTTAGCAAATGATGATGATGAGCCTCTATAGACTCTTATAATATTGGACAGTTTTACTTACAAATGGTACACACTATTCGTCTACGGAGTCAAATAAAATGTTTTACTAGTAAAGAAAATATATAAAAATACATCAATAGACATTTTGTGGGACTGCATAGTAAACATAATTTGCTACAAATGAGACGTAGAATCTCATCTTCAGCTGATAAAATTTCACCAACATTGATTGCTTTCCCATAAAGCTGCCTACATTCGTAAAAAGTGTGTATATTGCCATTTCATATTTAATAAAAATAATGCTTACATCCAGTTTTTCATCTCCCATCAACTATGCTGGTAACATCAACACGAAAATAGTAAGTTTTATTGGAGACCCATCAAAAATTTTATGCTTCACTATACAGTATATATGGGTCACTTACTATGCCAATTTCATGCGAACATGTTTATTTTCAATTGACGGTAAATAAGACACCTTTTTAAATCACCATTTTCTATGTATGTACAGACAGATTATAAGAAAGTACTTAATTTATCAATAGAACGGCTCGAATGTATTCAAATATCTGCAAATGCTGCAAAAACGTTCTTTAAAAGCTGTTCATGGTCCTCGGAATCAGAAATCAACGCATTTAATAGAGAAACAAACTATTCTCTTAACGTCACTTGCATCTAACAAACTTAAAAGTCTTGAAAATCGACTTACCAGACACGGCAGCAACAGCTGTTGGAAGAAACGCTGAGTACTGTTGCTCTAACTGCTGCTGTTGATATTTTAATCTTCGGCCAGTTTCCATGATAAACACGACGTTAAGCCCAATTGTGATGAGAAGAATCATCACAACAATACCCTGAAATCCAAATATTAACAAATAAGGCATCAAGAATTTTCATCAGTAAAATGGTAACTAAAGAACGCTTCATTAATGAAAGGCACGGACGATTTGTCATCTCATAACATATCATCACCTTCATGCAAAACAAAAGGGTTCATCGTTTCAGGCATTCTTTCATTTATTCTTTCATCATCCCAATAAAAATGAATGAAAAAGCAAAGCATGATCATTATATATGCATTTATGCAAATTCTTGACATCTTCTTATCACAAAAAATTTAGCAAATGAAAAAGGGAGCAGCATTTCCATAAATAATGTGAAAAGAATAAAGACAAGAAAAGGCAGAGTGTAAAAAGTGGTGGTGTAACACCTCATGCACCAAAAAACCATACACATTTCATCTTTAAAAAGCAAAAAGAATAATACCAATTTTCACAAATGCAAAGAAGAGTGTAAAGCGGGTTGCGGGGTTTTTTATAACAACAGTGCAATATCTAACGAACAATATACTTTTTTTAATTCTTTACCAATTTTAGAAGCATATGTATTTATTATTATTATCGCTGTACTTAGAAATAAAAATGTTGTTAAGAAAATATAAGAGAACTAACAAGAATCGCCTTTATGTTCACGTCTTTCTCTTCTACACTCCTCCTTCTCTCTCTCTCTACTCTTTTCACCTTTTCATCTTTTTTATTATTACCAAAAAAGTGATTGAAAGAAAAGGAAAAGAGAAGAAAGGAGAGAAAATAGGAGAAAAAAGTTTCTTTTTTCGAGTTCACATTACTTATATAAATTGCAAACGAACACCATTATGTATTACGTTTTCCACCAACAGAGAGAAAAAGAAAGTAAGATGTAAAGGGAAAAAGAGAAGAAAAGCTTTTGGCATAAAAATCTCCATCCAAAATTAAGATTATATAGTTGCGTAGGAGTGAGAAATGTTTTATTATTAGTATAATACATAGAAGAAGAAGAGAAAGAAAAAAAAGTAGACTCACCTGAACTATTTTCTTACAAAATCTGCGACGGGTATTCAAGGAGCGGGCAAAATAGAATCTCCTGTGAGGAATAAAAAGCGTCGGTTGAAATATTGTACTTGTACTGGAGTAGCCGCCACCATTGTTGCTGTTGTTACTGCTATTACCGCAGCCACTAATAATATTGCTGGAGCTGCCGTTAGAACTACTACTGCTACTACTACTTCCTCCTCCACTGGCACAGGAGCCGGGACTGCAGTGTCTATTTGCTGACTTCATCCCGAATGACGATGATGATGAAAGAGGGAAAACGTATGAAATAAAAACTTTGCCTTCCTACTTTATTTTTGTTAATGTACTTATGTATATCCCTATTTTTTACTTTTACTTATGTATCCACTCACTCCCACGTATATGCACGTTTTAACTTTTAAAAGTTCCTCTTCTCTTAGTACTGCTACTATTCACTCTACAATGTACACAGATATCCTGAAGGAATAGTAGAGAAGAAGAATAAGAAAAAAATGGAACAAAAAGTTTTTTTTGAAAACTAGTCCGTTCCTATCTTTTACAATGAGTAATTCACTCTTCTTTTTCAGCTTCAACTGCTCCTTTTAATCTACGTCGGCATTTTTTCTTTTTTTCCCTTACTTTTTCGTCCGTAGTTGACTTTCGTTAAAACTTTATAATGTATTACTTTTGTTCAAGTATATATGTAAGTAATATTAAACTTATAGATATATCGAGCGAGTTTTAGATAACTTTGGGGCAGGTGGACGCAAATGCAAAGAGACACACGCCACACCATTCAGAGAAATAAGGGGTTCATTTATACACGTGCATCTACGTAATACTAATGTATATCTTGAATATACATATGTGGAAATAGTTCAAAATCTTTTAGTTGCTGTTTATTTAGATATAAGGAAGATATAGAGGTCGACGACAATGGCGACGACTTCTGCAGTGATCATTTTGATGAAGCCCAACTAGGTATATCAATAAATAGAGTACATAGTTTTCCAAGAGGTGAGTAAGAAGGAATGGCGAGGTTCTGGCATCTTATAAAATCCAATGTTCATTGCAAAGAGTAAGCACATTCGACACACTTTTTTCTCATTCTATTATTCTTATTATGGTCCTTTGAGTAAAAGTGAGTAGGAAACAACAACTAGCGGCGGTGATACTACAACTGCTGCCGATCCTAATAATATACTTTCCTCTTCTTTTTCTTTCCCAATTTCCACTCTTGGTGAAAGTATAGAGACTGGGACCACCTCCGCACCTCTAAAAACAAGAGAATTTGGACCAAACCTGATTTTCTCTTGGCTTTTCAACTGGTTTTGTTGCTGTTTTCCCCGTGGTTGTTGCTGGTGCTTCTTTTGCTGTTCATAGTACTGATGATGTTGCTGTTTTTCTTTGCAAGTTGTAATAATAAAAAGGCTTTCATTCGTAATATCATCACAACTGGTTTGAACTTCACCTTGTTCCATTCTCGCTTGTTGTCGATAGTAGATCCAATGTACTGGCCGCCGCAATGATTATGTGAGGTGAGGAGGATATGGTTTTGAATCGAAAAAAGGCAAAGTTCCCAGAAGGGATTGATGGGTGACAATAGTCAAGATTGTGATGGTTGGTTAGCTTAGGCTATCGACGGCGCCATTCATTCCATTCATTGAAGAAAAACTACTACGCAAAAGATGTAACTGTAATGGTACTTATATTACTAATGCAGATGAAAAAAATATAAAAACTTTTTTTCACATTCACATTACCTTCTTCTTTAACTTTGTGTTCGTCTTTTTTCAAATCTCCTCCTTTTCGATACTTTTTTTGCTTACTTTAGGGCATTGGTTGGTGGTGTGTGCAAAGAAGGTGATGTGCATCACACACGTTGCTTTCTTTAGTTCTCCTCGATTTTTGTATACATATTATGGATACATATGTTGTATGTACAAGCCACAAAGTTACATCTCTTTTCATACTTTCATAAAGAAAGAAGAAGGAAAAAAGTGTCGTAAAAGAGTTGTTGGATGTTGTAACTTTGTAATAAGTACGAATGGTGACGACGAGAGTAAAAAAAGAAGAGGAAAAGGCGCAGTGGAATTATACGTGGAAAAAGGTTTTTTCCTGAAACAGTTGTGACAATTCAATGACAGGTAGAACACATAGAGGCCAAGTTAGTTGGTTTGGTCTTAGTTACCACCAACCACTATTACAACGCCTAGTAGTATGGTGATGACGGCGAAGAGTGAAGAGGATGATGACAACGGAAGCTTATATGGTGCCTAGTGCCGGGTACATCACCACAAAAATGTAATTTTCTCCCCGGCTTACTTATTTGATTCACACCAAGTATTAAGGATATCCAGATTAGAGTTTTATTCTTCCTTGCTAGCTTGTTGCCTTCGTCTACTACTTAACGAATTATACATTATACATTAGCTTGGTCGGTCGAGTTTGTTGATATGATGACAGTTGTGCAAGGACCTTGCAACACACCACCCCCATCACCATGTTCATGTTACATAACTATTATACCATTCGTGTTGACGTTTGGGATGAAAAAGTACACCAAAAAAGCATTTATTTGGTGCAAAAAGTTTGATCGCTTTGATCAAGAACATTCACTTTTTAACATCACAGACTCACAATTCTATACACACATAGTTTAGTTGATCTTTGCTTGCTGGCAATGGTGCTCTCAGTTCACAAACTTGAGTTGATACTGTCCATAAGTCGTGAATAAGATGGTCGTGACGTTGATGATAATGGCCCACTCTTAAGCGGCCTTTTGTATTTAAACTGTCACCGAAGTAAAGGAAAATGAAGAAAAATCCACTATAGTTTGGTTTTTTCTCTGTTTGACGTTTAAGTCAAATATAATGTTCTACACATACCTATAATATCTATTTTAGTATATTACAAGTGTGAGTAAAGCACACTCCAAGAGTAAAATAAAGGATAATAATATCCTGAAATGGAGAACTTTGTGTTTGTAGTTTGCGTTTTGCGGAGAAGAGATGTTGGCAGCAGTCAAGTCAACAGAGAACTATCGACAGTAGCAGATTTCCCTAATGTTTTTCTTGACGCTCTCTGTCGCCTCCGTCTTCTTGGTTGTTTGTAGGCAGGCTTCTCTCTTTGCCACTTTGCTACTCTTCTCCAAACTTTTTAGCAGGAGCAGAGCCAGAGCAGGAGTACGAGAGCACAAACTTGTGGCAATGCTGATGCTTTTTGCTCTTGCAGATGGCTGACAACTTGCACAATCTCCATTCCCAATCAGACTGAGACTCAGATCCAGGAATCATACTGCTTTTCTCTCTACGTTTTCCTCACTTTCTTCCTCCTCTTCTTCTTGGTTCACTTTCCACTACTCAGCTTAGGAGGCAACTATTGTAGAAGCAGCATAGCCGTTTGCTTTACTGAATCTTGTTGTTGTTCCTGCCGCCACCGCTACTGCTGATATTACCACTGATGATGACGACGGTGACTGTTAGATGCGCGGCGAGAAGTTACTAATACAACGTACAGAAACCCGTGAATTTTACTTGTAAGTTCTTTTCTTATGAAAAACGGAAGCTTTATGCAGCATAAATACAAATAGCAGTACAGCTGCATGCACACTACCAGACTAGAACCGCTTAAATGGTCTCTTTTGGTTCTGGTTTTATGGATACGCATATAATATGTGTGTGATGATACATTCATACAAAGTAGCATCAGCTGAAGTTATCACTATTACTAATAGTGGAAAGTTTTCCGCCGCTTATTTTGCTACTATCAAGAAAACTGTGAGATCAGAAGAGCCAGTGACAGCTGTAGAAGGAGAAAGACTAGAGAAAACTCTCTGGCAATATAAAGAGTAACAAACACAGTAGATCTTCTCTTCCTTTTCCTATAAGAACATATTGCTACTACACTTCCTGTTCAAATAAGCATGGAAACCTGGAGGACCACATCATATTTGAGAATATATTCCACCCGCACTATAGATATTTCATATTCTTGTTCTCATCGTCTTTGTATGTGCTTGTGTGCGGAACCAGAGATGATGATAGGAAAACGCAAGAGAGCAAAAAGTCAGAGGGAACGCATCATGCTCACAGAGAGTAAGAGAGATAGAAAGAGAGAAAGAGGGAATCAAGCCAAGTCTTCTTTAAATCCTTCTTTTTGACAGTCAGTCATTCCATTCAGAGTGGTGTACTGCGTGTGTAAGTAACCGAGAGAAGTGACGACGACCGGGAATCTCCTTGTTTCTTGTGGTGGCTGGCTTTGGCTTGAAGTGAGTTTTTTTACTACTTACTACCTATCTGCCATTGCCAGAGAAGTTTTTTTGATGCGTCATACTAGCAATAATAATAACATCGTGTTTGCTGCGTTTTATGCTGCAGTTATAACAATCTAAGTGGCATGAACATTATATTTTATTTCAAAAATCAACTCCTGGCACGCTTCTTCGATCAATCCATCGGTTAGTTACTTAATGGAAAGCACAAAATTCGTCTGCTGCTGCTGTAAGGAAACAAGAAGAAAAAGGAAACTACTACTTTGATGAGCATGTCAATCGATGTGCATGATCTTTTTCCCTACTGTACAATATTAAAATCACTAAAATAACAATTATTATTAATTAGCAAATTAGTACTTACCTGTGTACCCCATACAAGCATGTGTACACAATCTTCCGTGTTCAATTTATCTTGTCACCAAACGACCAGCTTTCCCGAAGCTGTGCCCACTTTCACTTCATTTTCTTCCGTGTTGATGAGCAGACAATTCATCAATAATAATGTATCTGTATGTTGCATGTGCTTCAAACTTGATATTTACTTGGACCAATATCTTTTTACACAACCTTCATCGTTCTTTTCTTCTTATTCCATTTATTTCTTCTTGCGGTTCAACTCCTCGTCTGTCCTTTTATACACCATAAACTGCGATTCTTTGGTTACTTACTTTCTCCGTAATATCCTCCTTCTTCTTCTTGCATGCTCTTCTCACTCACTCTGACACACACAACCAGTCAGCTGCTCCTTGAGACAAGAACTCCTGAAAATATCAACGCAAACAATCCAATGTAGAATCGATAACCGGAATAATAAGCTTTTCGTGGTTTGGTGTTAGTGTACCGTTACTGCCATTATGACTATATACATTATATCATCATTTTATACTTTCACATACTTTACAAAGAGGAAGTAGAGTGAAAGAATGTACACAATTTTTTCTTCCTTTCCCCCATCCACTCTATTTATACTATGATAATAGTGATATTATGATGCCCTCTTCCTCAAAATATTATACACTTGCCACTACTACGTCTTTCAGAAAAATGTTCTTCTTTTCATTCACTCAGAGTTCATGTTTATACACTACTTGTAAACCTTGCACACAGACACACATCCGTACATACTTTCACTTCTAGAAAGCTAGTTCTTTTCTAAATATTATACTTGAGATACCACGCTCCACATACAATAAGTACAACCAAACCAGATACTGCGTGTATTTGGCACTGCCTCTCTTTCTTTCTCCTTCTTCTTCTTCTCATTCTCTCTTTCCCTCTTTTGCTTTCTCAAAAGTCACGATATTTTGACGATGACTTGAGTGAGTAAAGGAGTTTTACGTGAGCCGCTCACTGATGGTGGTGGAGGCTTGAGTGACTAGTGAGTATATTGAGTGCTGCCACGCCATGCATGTACCAAGTTAAGCCAGAAAGCATCAGCTCAAAAACTCACAAGAAGAGTAACAAAAAAAGAGAGAACCACTGACTAGTAAAAACTGCATCATCATTCTAACCCGTTTGCTTATGGCTATATGGATAGATGGAGATAGATAGAGGCTTTCATGCAAACACTCGCATTATTATTATTTTTTGTTGAGCAGCACACAGCACATCGAACGAAAAGAAGACTACCACACTATTTCTGCCATGCCACACACCACCGCCTTTTCACTTTTTCCATCAAATTTGCCTTCCTTTCACTGAAGACAAGTTTTCATATTTCTAGGGGTATACACTCTGAATATACGCACATAGAGTAAAAGAGAAAAGAGATGCACATAACTACACCATTACCAAAAACTCGATAGTAATGCATAATACTTTACTTTCACAATATCGTCATAATGGTGAATATTGTAGCGCACTCAATTCATAAGGGGAAAGTTTGAATAAAGGCGACGCGACACTGACAAAGTCAGTCAGTCAACTCAAGTCAATATAATGCACACATAATATCTCCATCTGCTCATGTGTGATGTTAGCAGATTATCTTCAGCAGTAGATATAAAAAAGTATGACATGTGAAATTCATGCATTGCTGATCATTATATCGGTGGTGACTCTATGATATGATGTTGTAGGCATTAGGGCAGAAGCACCACTATAGTACCACGACACCACAAGTGTACGTATATTTTCTCGAGTACTTTTTGGATTATTATGCGATCTCTTCATCAGATATGAAAAATAAAAATATATTGCAAGCTTGCCTTTCTCGGTGTCTTTGCTCCACAATGCAGAAAATATATATTTACTTTGTTTTGCATCGTCGAGTTGAGTAAAGGGTGTGTACAAAAGTATTTACAAAATTGCTGCATTTGCAGCATTGCATTTTATCCTCCTCAGACGTCGTGGCTTTCAAATGTTTTCTCTTGCTGTCGAAAAACAACTCATAAAAATTATCCTGGAAAATAGAATATAGCAGTGATGAGAAGGAAACAAATAGGTAAGTGATGGGAAGAATATTCCAACATGTCAGTAAACGCTAATATCTTTTTTCATCATTCCTCTAAGTTTAAAACCTTTCCGTTCCATTTATATATACGTTTATGGTCAACAAAATGTTATTTTCGTCTGTCGGTTTAAAATCCGATTGTTTGTATTGCTGAAAGATGAGTGTGCACGCAGATTTCTCTATTTGAAACTTGAAACTGCCGCTTCGCGTTTGATAGATGAGATAGTTTTGGATACACGTTAGGGAATAAAAGAGAAAAATGAAGAATAAGAAGAAAAAATTCCATAACTTCAAATATTCAAGATAGACACAAAGATACAATATATATGCCTTTAATGCTTCTTTATCTCGTTGTGAAAGTAGTTTTTTTTGCTAAGGATATTAGTATTCACTGAAGAAAGAAAGTAAATAATATGATTCTTTTTTCGCTTTCATAGGGAACAGATGAGGTACCTCTTTTTCTACTTCACGGTCCGCTTCATGTTTTCTTCCATCGTACACTTTCCATAATAAGTGATATAGTAAGTATGTATGTTTGTGCTTATATCCTCAACATTTTGTAAATGTAGACACATAAAAATCTGAATTTTATGAGAGGCACGCTGCGAAGATATATACTCTCTAATCCTTAGGAACACTCATATAACCATAGAAGAAAAGTTACTTCAAACCAACCGTACTTGAATAAAGAGAGTTCAGTTAGCTTATATTCCATATTACTCAACATCGAAAATCATCTGCTGACTTGTTTACTGGATTCAACAAACAGACGTAGACATATGAAAAAAGGAAAAACGTGCAGGGGGAGAAAGAGCATATATATAATCTAAAAAGAAAAAAACAGGCAAGAGTAAAAGACGAAAATAAAGTGAAACGTCGACAAGTGTGAAAGTTTAGAGAAAAAAATCATGCAACAAGTCATAGTTTTCCCCTTTTCCCACTTTTACTTACATTGAGAAACCAAGTCAGTCAGCAAAACTAGGAATCACAAACGAACCCACTATAACCACTACTTATTGTACCTTTTTTCTAAAAAAGACTTTCCTTTGAAAAATGAAAAAAAAAATTTGCAACAGAGTTTCAATACCTATACAGTTGACACATAGGCATGTATACCCGTATTTTTACCTCAATGAACAAGTTTTGTATGCTCATTTTACGTTGTTGCCTCAGCTTTTATAGTTCTATACTGTCTTTCTAAGCTCATTTCTTGAATTTGTAGGCCTGTAATAGGAGTTGTTCATGTTTTTACTGTAATCATATAATAGGAATGCTGCTTTTTTACGGCGATTGTTTATTATTAGCAAAGTTAAAGTTGTTTGTGTGCTGGAAGAATAAACCCGATAAAGGGGCTCAACTTTACCCCACTCAACTACTGCTGCTGATGAGGATTGAAATGCGTGCTGCTCAAAATAATAAACCCCCTGTTGTTGTTTTATTTAATTTAATGGACAAAGAATTTATATCCGCTACAAGCAAAAATATCGCCGGTCTAGTCTGCTCAATCCCTATAATTTTCACCTTTTCATTTGCTTTCGATGATTTTGAAAGAATAATATGCGTGCAGACTGTAAGTGTATGCTTCGATCTGTTCTTATATTCTTACTGTAGTTTTTTGATTCCATTCAATTCAAACTGCAGGTAATAATAGTTATTGTAATAGTCGTAGGAACAAATATGTTTATAATGTCTGTGCGTATATTGGTAGAACACATGATCGGCGTTTAAAACTTCAAGAGTATTTGAAGGGAACTGACAAATGAAAATATATGTAACTCGACGAGAACGAGTTTGTCAGTACCATGAAAATCATCTATTTTTTTATACCTACTGCATTCAAGTATATTTAAAATGGAGGCATGCTCCATGCTACTTGAAGATCAGATAACTTTATCAATAAGAAGACTAAGTACCTAAGGATCAGTATTACAACAACAAACACTATATAATATAATGAGAAAATATAAAAACCAAGAATAATACAATTGGATTCAGAAAAAGAAGAAAAACGTTATTTTCTACCTCTAGAGCAACACGAAGCTTCAATAACTTACTACTTCTACCATCGTCACTAGACTCGGTCGATAGACTATAATAATAAGATGGCAGTAAGCACTCTGATTTTTGAAAGAAATAACACGCATCGAATATCCACTCGGAAAGAAAATAGGAATTTTATACGGAATTTGAGAAGTGTTATTTGTTGGCTCGTCGCCTAATGTTTTCTGAAAATTGTCGTTAGTATATGTACGGAGCTTATTACAGAGAGATTTTTGTACGACATTCACAAAACTTTGAAAAAAAACTCGACATTATTTGCTTGGTGTGTGGCACTTCTTTCTATTGCCCATTTTCCTCTCATATTGCCCAACTAAAAGTATAAATGAAAATGCATGGGAAAAAGAATGTCATCATTTTCCCTCCCCGCTCACGCAAAACCAAATGAACGATAAGCCAACCAAAATGATCGCCATCAAAATTATAATATGTCTCATCGAAAATGAGAGACAAGGAAATAGAGAGAACGCATATAAATATAAATGGTCATGAGAAAAGGAGTTATTTGCTGCTTGTAATAGTCATTAGTATCGAGCCGGAAACGTGTCTTCCCTTTTGGCTGGTAATTTTCTCCATGTTAAGAAAATAAAATTACTTTTGTATGCATATGTGCATATACAATATTAAACATCAAGAGCACCTCAAGTCTTTTGCAAACCTTTCATTTCAACATAACGGTGGACCAAGAGATACTTATTGTTAGATGTACAAAGAGGAATGAGAAAACAATAAAACACAATCTGGCTCAAGCTCGACACAACAAATTACGTTACCTAATATTCCCATATATATCCCTGTGCAAGATATATTATTTGCCTTAAATTGTTAAAGAATGTAGAATAGAAACAACATAACAGTCAAAGCAAATACTTTCCATTTTCCTTGAATCAGTCAGATGGCTAAAGGAAACAAAAGCAAACAAAAAATAATAATGAGCTGGAGTAATTTCATATAGCAAATTTCCTTTCTTAAAAAGTTTACCAGGAAAATAATAATAAAAAAGGAAGAGGGAGAGAAGCTGATGACGACCAGCGAAATAGAATGCAAGAAGAAGGAGGAGTAGTGAGTAGCTCAATTAAGCTCTTTTCTTTTCTGCTTGTTCTTCTGGGAAGCGTTTCCTTCCTACCACCGCACCACCAAATGCCCTGTGAAAACACTACACTGACTTGCCTGAAAGCTGGCGGGGTACCTTTCCACCTTTCTGTCTATCTTTGGAATGTTTTGTTGTCGTACATCCATTGCTACTCCTCCTATGTGTGTGATACTCATTATGCTTTTAAGAAGAAAATACAAAAGCAAAAATAATGCACAATACACCAAAAAACATAGCGACAGAATTTCATCCACCGCTAAGAAGTGATGCTGATGGAAAAGAATGAGCGCAGAAGAAAAATCAAATCGGAGAGGGGAAATTTTGTGCCTGATATGGTGAAAGTTGAGTAAAGTAAAAGGAGAGAGGAACAAAAATGAGTGTGTGCAAGTAATAGGAAAATGGAACTAAAACCTGATTTCCAGCGGTTTGAAACATAATCATTGTCGTATCATTATCATTAACAAAAAGCCGAAATACGTATAATTGATTCAACGATCAACGATGCTTCCAAGTCTGAGGAGAGTGGTGGCATTAGCATTTCTGTTTTGTTGTGACCGCGACGTAGCTGTGGAAATGGGAATTGTTAGTGGTGGGGTGGTGGTGATTGAGACAATAGTCGGTACTCATTGTCAATAATATGAATAGAGAAGAGGCAAGCACAGTTGCTTCCTTACATGCATACAGCTTCTTTTATAAACAAAGGTATTTGCAACTGTGATGGCAATGTCCAAGGAAGAACAAAGCAGGGAATATTTACTCTGTTGGAAAAGCACAAAACATGCGGTGAAAAGGAAACAATGGTTAAAGGGAGAGACTCTGTATTTATTAATTCTATTGATTCAATTTCAAAAAAGCGCTTCCAATTTTCAATATCAAGTCTTTGTTCTCAAAATTGAAGGAACTTGAATAACCATGAAACATTACATTGCCTTCCCTGTGTTAAAAGGGCAGAATCGAACCGCATGTATGGAAAGAACTTTGGCATACTGCGCCTGTTACAAACTAAGCCTTCAAATATTTGCTAAACTCTTTAATGCTTTATTGTAATTCGACGTATTTACTATTTTCAGATAACTCAAATCTCTTTTGTATTCAACGTTTTGTACATGAAACATGTTTGTCAATATGCCAATACCTTCTCTAAATATGCGGTGTGTAAATAGTACGGACAAAACAATTACCTTATTGTGTTAGGTTAAGTCTTTTAAACTTAATTTTACTTTCAAACACTGCAAACAAAGATTTACTTCAGTTCAGTTTTAAAATGATGTAAAAATGCTAATATCAGAAAACCAGACTGTTCAAAATATTTGGATTTACTGAGCATGAGGTAATTTTTTACTGAATTGTCGTTTTAACAAATTCTACTAAAGCATTGCGCCAACTGTGTCCTTCCCTTGAATATAAATATTTTCCTCAAAAAGTCCATAATACGTAGTACGATTGTCATGGTCAAGCTACTAAAAACTTAGTATTCATAACTTTTTCACAGTGTGGAGCATAGGACTGTATACAAAACAGTCTCAATAGTTTACTCCAGGTGTCGTCGTTTATTTTCATTACAATGAACGTGGCCTGTTGAACCCTACCTCAACACATGAATACAGAATATGATGGCTTTCTGTCATATTGTGTATTATTATGACTATTGCCTTACCTCTTACAAATGACATCCTAAATCCAGGATTTGTTCCTCTCACTTTCTCTACTCACTAGATAAATTCATTTCAGCGTGTGATTAATGCTCATGTAAATTATATTATCCGCTTTTGGTGAACCATTCTACTAATTTCAACTTACACTGGCGGAACCCTATCTCCCCAAGATTACAATAGTAGCAAAAAGGAATGTCTACTAATAATAATAATGTAGAGATCTGATAATCAAAAAGCAAAAAGAGGTCGTATCATTTATATTTGACTGAGCCGTTTTGTGTTAAACAGCATCAGCAGCAGTGGCAGCATCAAGGTTGATTGAGTACACATCTCTTTGTGTCTAGAGAAAGCGTATACTCAGCACAGGGAGAGGTGAGTTTCTGAAGAACGAAAGGCTTAAATTTGTTAGGTAGGTAGCAAAGATCACTGATGTGGTAATAGTAGCAAAATGTTATTGTGAGCCTGAAGAAATAAACTTTCTCTGTGGAAGGAAATAACGAAAAAGGGATTATACAGGTTCGTGCTGTGTGTACACACTTACATATACTCATAGATTGATACAAAATAAAATGCCCCTATAAAACTCACTCTCAATCGAGCACCCAATACTCGCCCTTCGTATACCAAAGAATAATGTACCTGTTTAGAGTTTGAGTTTTCGGTGAACAGCGGTGTGTTGTTGTTATAAAATGAAAAAGCGTATCACTGTGAAAATGAAGTAAAGGAAGAATGAGAGCGAGTAAAAGTAAGAGTTTCAGCAGCGTCAAAGTACCTAGCAAGGTGGTAGTATACATTACATAGTTTTGCCAAGATATCTGCTGACTGACTGACTCTTCTACTAACAAAATGCTCAAGTTATGCTGCTTCTATTTTTAATACTACTCTACATCTACCTTCACGAGCAGTGTGTGCATACACCTCCCATCGTTATAATTCTATACATGCATGACTTGACTAGCTTTGGCATGACTTGGCTTACTTTTTGGTCGTGTACTATCAGAAAATTCACGATAGAAAGATGAACAAGAAAAGTGGTAGTCGAAGAAAAAAAAGAGAGAAAGATAGAGATTCAGGCAAAAGAGGAGTAGGTCTCATACAAAAATATTGTTTCTAGAGACACCCTCCTCATCTCCATACAAATAGACTTCACCTAAGTCCAATCCAAGTCATTAACTTGGCAGTTGCTTAAATTGCATTGGAAAGTGAGAGCGAGGAATGGGAAAGAGGGCAAGAGGAGAAATGTCGACAAGGTAGAAAGCTAGAACGGGGGGAAAGGAGGCTGATAGGAAGAACGGAGTTCGCTATCTATTATCTGTACCTAGACCCGTTGTACACTATGAATCTAGTTCTGATAGGATTCCAAGACAAATAAAAAATAACACAAAGTACGCGTACACGTGGTCTTATATTAGAAGAGTATTTTGTGTGCGTATACACTTGTTAGTGAAGTGGATACCTGCATTTACATTGTCTGAACCTGAAGCGAATCATATTCATATAAACTTGGATAAAGAACAACTTTTATTGCTGAAAAGCAACCATCTTCTCATTCAGTTTAGAGTCGGTCATGTCTTTCAAAAGAATAAAGATAAATTGTGATCAAGTGATACTTTTAATTGCATGTGTATAGCAGCATGTATCATTGTAACCAGTTAACTTTTATTGCTATACTTTGTCACAAAATTATTTTGTCAAAATTGAGTTATTTGTGACGACTGTACTTAAATTTTATAGCGAGTTGAATTTCTAGAAATTTGTCATAACATGGAAGAGTAACTACGCGCAAAAAGTTTCTAGCTTTTACAATATGAGTCGTCAACAAAGCATGCTGTGAATGAATGCTCATTATCAGCAGATATTTTCCAACAAAAAGCAAGTCAACAGTCAGCAGAGGAAATTAAAAATTGTCCTGGGAGCAAGTAACTTTTTAGAGAAAAAGTTGACACTGCTGCCTCAATGTTCAGTTTAATTTCTACTCCATCATTATTATTTTTCAGTTGTGTAGTTTAACATTTCAAAATATCAAAAAAACTACATCTCCTTTCATTTCTATATCTAAAATAGGCATATAAAGAGCTGTTTACAGCACACAATGAACGTATACCTGCATATAAAATTGCAAGCACAGTAACTACAAAGTTATTATTCAAAATAGTATATACGTTTAGGAACGGATAATAATAATAATAAGTCTTATTATTCAAAACAATATAATTTTAACTAAAGTTGCTGCTGGCGGAAGTGCCGCTGGGAGTAAGTTATGACGAGGAGAAAGCAGTAGCACACATGAAGAAAGTTATTTTCCATATTTTTTTCTCTACTTCCTCTTACGAAAAATAACTTATTTTTCATGAGTTATTTCTTGACTTCCTTCATAATCTTATATTCCTAGTTCTCCTTCAGCTAGTTGACTTTTTTTTCTAAAAGCTTGCTTGCCATGTTACCATCCAAATGGTAATCCATCCATCCGTCCATTTATACTTTCAGCCTCGTGGTGATATCATAATTCTCCAGAACACAATTTGATTTCAGATTGGAGGATTAAAACAGTCAACTTTTTAATTAGCTTATATTGCCATCATGTTTTACACAAACTGAGATTACTGCAACTTATACAACTAATATAACTACTATCATAACTTTTTTCTTCCCTTCGTTTTTTACAGCAACATACCTACATCAGTACCAGCAGAATGTTTACAGAACATTATCTAATTTCAAGAGACTTGGAAATTTTAACGATAAAAAAGAAAGATGGAAAGAGAGCAAATGACATAAATAAACTTATATAAAGCAGCAATTTTCGTCTATGATTATCATGTAGTAGCAGTTTGCGGTGGTGATGGAGGTAGAACAGCTCTACACACGTTCTTCCCATCATCCCTGCTTTATCCTCCCCATAAAATTGTAACGTGCTGTCTAACTTGATTATAACAATCTGTACATTTATCATCAGATGACTTGTTAAGCTGGAGACTTGCTTGCTAACCATGCAAAATGATGAACAAGGTTTACATACTTAATAAACGATGTTTTCTTATAAGCTATAAGCTCCACAGCATATATTGATGATATGATGGAGAAAAATACTTTTTTTGTTTTTCTTTGGAAGAACTACAGAAAAAATTATGAATAAAAGCAAAGGGAACAAATTTCTTTTTTTTTCTTTTGAAGAAAAATGCCTGGAATATATAATGAAGTTGAATTAGAAGAAAAAGTCAGAGAAACATGTATGGCTTCTTTGTATAATGAAAACTTTTTATTTTACATAAAAATTGATATTGCTCTATCATATCGATAAGCTGTACTTACTTAAACATTTTGACATTATCAATACCAGACAAATTTTTACTTTTTAAAAATGAGTAGAATTCCCAGTTAATATTTTACTTTCTGTATGCATAATCAATCATTTTCTTCTCGCCTAATAAGAACATATCAATCTTGACGGTTTGGCAAGGTGACAGGAACTAAACACACTACCACTCTTGGAGACTTCCTGTGAATACTAGCACATGCCAGTTGACGTCGTCGTTTCTCTCAACTAGTCATCTGTTTGCTCTATTGGCATTTTTATAACTACTTTTAAGCTTCTTTTAATAAAACCATCTAAAGTTTCCATGTGTCTCCTTCTCGCTCACTATCTCACAGTGAATTATAAGCTTTTCCAGAGTGGATTAGAAGTCCGTCATTATTATTACTGGAAGCAGTGAAAAAAGTACACAGACACACACTTGCCACTACAAAAAATCTACTTTCAAAGGCTAAGGTACGGAAAATAATGTTATGTGTGTAGTGTGTACTGTGTACATTCTATATCATTCATCATTGCTAAAGCAAGTACACATCACGGGTGCTCAAACAAATTTTTTTTTGAAAAAAGTTGTTGCGGTAACGAGTCTGCTGCCTGCCTGAACTGGAGAAAAGGGTTGTCTCCTCATTGTTTGCATTCTTTCTCTCTGTTTCTTCTGCTGCTACTCCCACCAATGATGATAATGATTGTTATCGTTATGCAATGCTAGCCACCGTTATGCTTCAACCCCTAACGCCACCACCACCACCTCCATCACCGCATCGTTTCTTCTCTTACTCATCAATATAATCCACATAAAATCTCCGTTCAATTTTTAATATGTCCAGTAAATGCTTCTTCGTCTTCTTCCTCCTCCTCCACCCTTCCTGCTTTTTTCTCAACAAAGGCTAATGATTACATTCTACTTATAGGTCTTTATGGAAGAGAAAGTTTGTGTTTTTTTGTCTTTCCTCCTTTCATTCTTCCTACGTAGCTTTAACCAAACGACGTGCTGAGCTTACTAACTCTTTTTTATATGTAATGACTATGAAAGAAAACTAAAAAAAGACTGACTGTGTCTAAACGTGTAACAGGAGGGGGTAACCTCCACAACAAAAAAAAGTTTAGAAAAAGCTAATATGCCAAGTTTTTTAAAAAGAGAGAAAATGCCTTTACCTACCTACACATAAATTTCAACGTTTTCCCTGATCATAAGTAATATTCACAATAATTTTTTTCTTCTCCTATTCCCGTCTTCTGTTCATTCTAATAAATATATATAGATGATAGGTAACCAAAAGTATATATGCATAAGGGTGTAATTTCATAAAGTTTACGCAACAACTCACAAGCAAGTCAAATGAGTGGCTGTTAATAGTGCTATAATTTGGAATTATGTCGCGGTTTATCATTCACGGCTTCTTCGACAAATGTTCTATGCTCTTTACGTATTTTAAGGGTATGTCTGTACTATGTACGTAAGAAGAGACCAAGATTGAGAGCAAAATGGAACGGAGCAACTGCAACCACCACTCCTTCCATACTTTTTTGTTCATTCAATCATACTATTAGAATCCATTAAATTCCCTATTTTCCATACATTTCTAAAGAATGAACCACACAATTTTCATGTAAAAATCAAGTGAGCGAATAACTTATTCTGCTCTCTCATTCCCATTCACTTTGGTATTGCACACACACTCACACAAAAAACTTCACAATTCACAACATACAGCTATACTTTAGTTCAATATACATACCTATTATGAAAAGTGTTGACTATTTAAAGATTTTATATTTTTTATGTCACACATACTTTGCTCTTTTGTGCGACAAGTAAAATAGTAATGCAATATATATGTATGTCGTAAAGTGACATTTTATTCCTATAAATGGCTGCATGAATCAATGGCAAATTCTAATTCAAACGCAATTTCAAAATGAAAGGGGAGGGAATGCTGCAAATGGCCATGATGGTGATGGTGGTGGAAAGGGAGAGTGCCAAAATATTATGAAGTGCGAGGAATAAAATACACAATTCAACACCTTACAGCAGCATATATATCGGAAAAGTGAAAAACAGAGTAGGGAAAAAAACGTCACGAGTATGTATGTAACTTTGAAAGAGAAAGCGTGTGAATAAGTCTTTTAGACGGAAAAAGTCGTCCTTTTATGAAGTCACAGAGTTACCAAGGCTTAAAAAGATTGAATGTATTATGCATGTGAAAGGCAAATACAGTTGACTCTCGATATAGTGGACAAGCACGGGACAGTCAAAATTTGTCCACTATAGCTATTGTCCATTATACGTATAGTAGACATGACCACTGTACATATAGTGGACATGACCACTATACATATAGTAGACTTGACCATTATATCTATGCGTATTCATGTGTGTATGGCGCACTTATGCCTTAAATAAACCTGAATATGATTGAGTGAATACTGCTTTTCTCATACACAAACGGGTGCAAGGGTCCCATAAGATTTTTTTTCAAGATCGTGTTCATTTAGGTAGCCAAAATCAGGTGAAATCCATCTCTGATTCCACTTGAGACGTCTCTGCTATATAGTGGACATGAAGCTTTTTATACCAGCATGTGAAGAGTTTGGAATGATTGTCCACTATATGATATAGTAATGCTCGCTGCGGCAAGTCGAAATGTGTCCACTAT